>CAUYON010100030.1:0-22478 GCA_963573935.1 Arctocebus calabarensis
CCTGTAGTCCCAGCTACTAGGGAGGCTGAGGCAAGAGAATCGCTTAAGCCCAAGAGCTGGAGGTTGCTGTGAGCAGTGTGACGCCACGGCACTTTACCCAGGGCGATAAAGTGAGACTCTGTCTCTACAAAAAAAAAAAAAAAAACAAGATTCCTGGGCCTTCCCCTGACTCCTGTGAGCATTCATCACTCATTCACTATAAACAAACTGATGATCTCTTATGAAGCAGGCTCTGATACCCCATCTCTCCTTGGCTTCTCATTCAGACTTTGAAACGCCAACTCCAGCTGCCTTTCATCTTAGGCCACATCTTCCACATTCTCCTTCCTGGATGCAGCCCTGCCCCTTGGCCATCATTTGAGACCAGCCCTTACCTTCCAAAGCTGAGGGATCCATTGGGGAAAGTGATCCACAAAGCTGGAAGCACCTCTCCCCTGACCACACCTACAGCCCATGGGGCTGGGCCTCCGGGATTCCTCAGTCCTGAGCAACCCAGTTCCCACACCTGCTCTCAGCCTTGGAAAAAGCAGCCTATTTGTTTATCCTTTGGTGGGGCTTTATATGGTATATGATCAGTCAGAGCTTGGTCCCCTAGAAATGACTTATTCCCCAGACCAGTCCCAGTCTTAAGGGGTCTCCAAGTGTCCTTGAGTATCCTCAGACTTTACACCAAGACTCCATGGGTAGGCCGAGGTTACATGGTCACCACCCCTGCAGCTCAGGAATCATAGGGCTGCCTTCAAACTAAAACCCTGGAAAAATACAAGTCCCTTCACCACTACCACCCCAGGAAGAAATGTTATCTTCAATAAGCAAAGAGCTACTGACCTTTGAAGATGAGGAAATGGACAGAAATGGAAGGGAAGGCAAAGGTCAGTCCCCAGGAGAGACCTCAGCAGGTGCAATTGTTGAAACCCAAGTAATAAATAATTAAGGGGTTAGGATAGTACTTAATATTTCGTAGAGAATATATCAATAAATAAAAGAAGTTAGCGCACTAACATCTAAGTGCTAACTATAATTCTGGGCACTACTTTAACACAACAATGCTAGGAGGAAAGGGGGTGTTATCTCCATTTTACATGAAAAAACTGGAGCTGGGGGAGTTGATAGCTTCCCCAAGATAGCACAGCTAATAAAAAGAAGGACAATGGCTGGGTGTCTGTAGCTCAGTGGCTAGGGTGCTAGCCACATGCACTGGGGCTGATGGGTTTGAACCCGGCCTGGGTCTGCTAAACAAACAAACAAACAAAAAATAGCCAGGCATTGTGGTGGGCGCCTACCAAATGTTAAGCACTATCTTAACCCCTTAATTATTTATTACTGGGGTTTCAACAATTACACCTGCTGAGGTCTCTCCTGAAGATTGCCCTCTGCCTTCCCTTCCATTTCTGTCCCAGCTTCTTGGGAGGTTAAGACAAGAGAATCCCTTGACCCCAAGAGTTTGAGATTGCTGTGAGCTATGACGTCACAACACTCTACAGAGGGCAACAAAGTGAGACTCTGTCTCAATTTTTTTAAAAAAGGAACCAAGACATTGACCTAAGTCAGCCTTTCAAAGCTCAATGCCCTTAACCAGAATACCAACTGCCAGAAAACTGTCCTACGAGGCCTGGCCCCCAACTGCCAGAAAACTGTCCCAGTAGCTGAACTCCCCGGGGGAAAGAACAAGGAGGTCCCTGAGAGCCTCTGAAGGTGTGGAATTCCCCACCTGGAAGAGGCAGGAAGTTCAGAGTGCAGCCAGGGAGAACAGAGGTTTGGGGAAACCCAGTGATCAATGCATCATTGACCTCCAAGCCTCAGAGCCAAACCGAGGATGGAACCTACAGGCCCCACCAGCTGATGCCACAGCCCTCCCTCTCAACAACCCTTTCCTCTACCTCTCAGCCTCTAGTTGGAGGCATACATCTGCCTCCATTTAGGGCTGTCATCCTCCACACTCCCGACTCCACCAACACCATCCTCTGGGGATGGGGCTGTTCTTTTTCTCTTACTTCCAAAAGGCATTCTACCCCACTCCTCCCAGAAGAGCTTGTTTTGACTTCTCCCCTGGGGTTTTTTTTTTTTTTTTTACACCTACCCAGCAGCAACTGACAGCAGGGGATTAAGTGCAGTGGTTGTTAAATGTTATGTTTAACCTATATTCCCAAATTGAATTGCAGATAGAAGCCCATCACATAACAGATCAAGACTCAGCTCCTCTGGTTAAAGCAAGAGAGGGTATGAGGCTGTCCAAGCAGCATTCTGTAGAAACCTAGGAGCATAATTTGCACATCTTGGAGGCTGGGGTAGGGGAAAGGAGAATAGAGCAGGGAACCTGGAGCCTGGCTGTAACCTTGGGCCAGTCTTCAGCCCCTGAGCAGGGCAGGCCTCAGGCTCCCCTTCCACAGGAGGGATCACTGTGGGTAGTAGCTGAGGTCACTTCCAGCCCTAATGGTCCAAAAAAAGGTGTCAAGAGAACCAAGGGCAGTGCTTGGAGGTGGCAGGACTGCTTAAGACCCAAGCAGGGAAATGATTAACCACTAGCTCCTCAATCCTAGGCCCTCTCAGACCCACACCTCACCCCCTGCAGACAGGCCTGGCCCAGCCCCACTGGTCACCAGGCCAGTCCAGGGAGGAAAGGACACGGCCCCTGACCAAGGCACCCAGCCAGCCAGCTCTCCATTGCCCCCATCCCAGGACTAGAGCATCCGAATTTCTACTTAATGCCAAGGAAGGACAGCAGGCTGGCCCTCAGCTACCCCCCCAGCTTCCCATCGGGGCCCCTACTTGTCACACCTGTGGCACAGTCCTCCCCAGGCATGGAGGCTTGTTTGACAGTGACTCACAGCCCTTTCCTGCCTGCCCGCTGAGGCTTGTTCACTTAGGGAGCAAAACGGGAGCGGTCCTCTGTTCCAGGTGCCTCATCAGGGTGACTGTTGGCAGCAGCTGCGTCTGCCCACAGGGCTCTGTGAGGGTTGGGGCCAGGCAGGGAGGACAGGCCAGGGGCTCCTATGGCAGGACTGGTTCCCCAGAGCTTCCCTGACACTTGCCCTGGCCATCCCATGGGAACTGAGCCCCACCCCTGCAGCCACATGAGTCCCTGTCCATCTGAGCAATGGACAAACTAAGACCAGACCTTGATCTCATTTTAAAGATTCTAGTGCCCCAGCTGCCTCCCTCACCCCAACACATACCCCTATACATATCCAGGCATGCGCTCAGGCACAAAATCACATATATCCCACCAGACTGAGCTTCTGAAGAAGTATTGTCTGGTTTGTATTTTTGACCCTAGAATGCACAATACTAAGGTCTTCAGTAAACACGTAAATTGAACACACTCAAACTCCCAAACTCCAAACTCAGCAACATCTGAACCTCCTGCCCACACAGATGTCTCATCACTACATAGGCCATAAACATGCCTCCCCACACACACATAAGCATATATGGTCTTGGGCCTAGACATGCCCACACCCAGAATCAAAGCCTCTGACACCAACTCCTCCACCACACACACACACACACACACACACACACAGACCCACAAAGTCCAAGACTTTGACTCCCCAGCCCCACCCTCAACACAGACTTCTCCAGGGTGTGTCCAACCCCAGTGGCAGCCTGGGTCCTTTTCCAAAGCACTGAGATCCTCCATTCTTGGAGCTTACCTTTTCCCCATTCTAGACCCCATGGGACTCCCCCAAGCCCCGCTGCAGTGGGGCTCCTGGACAACTGTGTTTCAGAGTGGTGTGAGATCTTGCGGGTCTGGAGAGGTGGCCCCCTCCAGCCCCAAGGGGATGAGCTGTTAGGGGAGGCTGAGTCTAGCCTCGCTCTGGGACCCTTGGGGTGGGCGGGAGGAGGCAGGAGGAGATCCTAGAGCACCAGAAAATCTGTGAATGATGCCTTGATGGGGAAGACCTGTGGGACCCTAAATGGAGGGTACTGGTCTGCACCTGCACAGACCTAGCCTCATGAAAAAAGCCATGACCCAAAGAAGCCTATTTCTACCTAGCTAAAGCTAAGGGTTACTTCATGAACCTCAGTTTTCCTAGGGACAGAATTGGGGGGTGTGCCCAGTGGGGGAAAAAGGAGAGGAGGATGCTTGTGCAGGTACTTGTGGGAAAAGGTACAGGGTAGCTCGGAGAGGAATCACCACCCACAATGAGGGGTGCTGCCTTCCATACTCCCTTCCCCAGGTTTTTGCACCCCCGACAGGATGCCTGGCAGTCCAGGATAAGACATTTGGTCCTCTGACTCTTTGGGGTACCAGTTCACAAATAAAGATTGCAGGACATCAACTATTTTGAGGTCTCCAGAACAGATGTCACCTGAAAAAGCCAAACTCAGAATTTGAGCCTGCCTGAGTGGAAAGAGGGTCTGCTTTCCTCCGGTCCTATTCACTGATGCCTGTTTTGCTGACCCTCCAAGGTGGCACTCCTACTCCCCAACCCAAAACCACTCCACAACTCTCTAGGAGAGACACAGGCAGTGCAGAGATTTGTCTCAGAAAGGAGACTCGGCAGTTACTCCTGAACGCCTCCCCACTCCCCCAAATCGTTCCTGCCTGCCCCCAACCCATAGGGTGGTCACATTCTGGGGCTGTCCAGGCCGGGGAACATCCTTACCCAAGGACCCTGTTGGAGGTCTCAGGCCACAACGAGAGGACAAGCTAGAGAGGAGCCGGAATACACACCCTGGAACTTCAGGAATCCCGAGCTGGGCCCCAATTTTGTCCCCACTGAGAAGCACCAAGACACAGGTCTGGCCTCGGTGCCAGGGTCCCAGGGCAGGGAGGAGGCCGACGCCCAGAGACAGGAAATCCGAAGGTGCATCCCTGAGCCGGAGCCCCGCTCACCTGGACAGCGCGGACCAGTCCTTCCTGCTGACAGACATGCTGCCGGAGCCCCGCTACCGCCGCGTGCGTCGCGCTGCGCGCCCAGCGCCACCACCTCACCTGCGCCCCTCCCCCGCCCGCCCAGGTAGGATCACATGGCCGCTTATCTCAGCCCCGCGCGCCCCGCGCCGCGCTCGGATTTGCCGACCAGGAGCGGCCTCTGGGGTGTGGGCGTCCCGGACAAAGCGGCATTGAGCGCAGCCCGGGCCGGCTTGGCTGCACCGCCGCGAACGCCTAGTGGACTGTCGGACTCGCCCCGGGACCGACAGACGGACGCAGGGGCCAGCGAGGGGCTGGTCGGCTGCCCGGGGCGAGGGCGGGAGACTTCCTGCTCAGAACCAGTCGGACCAGCTTGGGGCTGGGCCGCCTCCTCTCCTGGTGTCGCGGCTCGGGGTGTTGGGGAGTGGGGTGGGGGGCGGGGACTCGAAGATGGGGTCAGGTTGAGCTCACTGCTGGGAACCCGACTTAGCCCAGAGAAATCCAAAACATGACACAGCGGAAAAGCTAGAGCAGGTAATGT
Source organism: Arctocebus calabarensis (assembly GCA_963573935.1). NCBI lineage: Eukaryota > Metazoa > Chordata > Mammalia > Primates > Lorisidae > Arctocebus > Arctocebus calabarensis. The sequence continues at coordinate 5,400 of CAUYON010100030.1, forward strand.
CCGTTCTAGGGCGCTCTGCCCCTTCCTGGGGCGCACTCTCCCCCTTCCAGGGCTGCAGAACCGCCCCACACACACACACACACCGAGTAGGCCTTGATGAGATGAAAGGGTATTATTGCTTTCTCTGCCGCGCATACAAAACACACCTCGTAGAAAGCCAGCCCCTCCCCAAAGGAGAACCTTAGACTCAGTTCGACAAACATTTGAGTACCCACAGCACTGAAAACACAAATGTGTCAGAGGCGCTGTCCTTACTCTGATTTTGGACTTTGGGCTGGAGGGGCAGGGTATGCAGCAGAACAGAGGAAGCTCAGCTTCTCTCCCCCAAGGCAAGATTAAACATAGATAACTGGAACTAGAAGTTTGGAGCCACTTGAGGCAGCTGAGGCACCACCTGGCCCCGCTAAATGCCTGTCTGGGCTGGGGCAGTGCCAAGTGCTTTATAGTCTGGAAACAGCCTCAGGTGAGCTGAGAGAAGGCCGGGGCTACCCTGGAGAATCTTACCTTCCCTGGGGGATCAGAACTGCAAGGTCAGCACAGCAGCAGTTCCTGCCCTGAGAGGAAAGAGGCATGGCCTCAGGCTCCAGAATGAGAAGATGGAGGGCAGCTGGAACTGCCAGCATTCTCCTGGGCCTTGCTGCCCAGGCTTAACATCTCTCCTGTGCTAATCCAGGGCTGGTGGTCTCCACAGTGCCTTCCAGCTCTGAGATCTCACAGTGGAGGGGAAACCAGGTGCTGAGCAGAAGACTGGAAACATACTTGCTTAGGCAGTCTGCTAAGCTATCTCCTTCCCAAAGAGCCCCCTCCTCCAGGGAGGCTTCCTTCTTAGTATGGGAGGTGAGGAGTGAGGTTCAAGGAATAAGTGCTGGACTGGGAGCCTGGAGACTTGGCTTTCAGCTCTGATTCTTCTGTTATATCTTGTGTAACATGAGGCAAATCACCTCAGTTTCCTCATCTGAGAAGTGGGCATAATGATACCTTGCTCTGCTTCCTTCCAGGTTGTGGGAATCAAATAGTTCTCTCTCGGGCGGCGCCTGTGGCTCAGTAAGTAGGGCGCCAGCCCCATATACCGAAGGTGGTGGGTTCAAACCTGGCCTCAGCTGAAGTGAAAAACAAAAAAATAGCCGGGCCTTGTGGCGGACGCCTGTAGTCCCAGCTACTCAGGAGGCTGAGGCAAGAGAATTGCCTAAGCCCAGGAGTTGGAGGTTGCTGTGAGCTGTGTGATGCCACGGCACTCTACCAAGGGCGATAAAATGAGACTGTCTCTACAAAAAAAAAAAAAAAATTCTCTCTCAGTGACACTGGGGTGAGCAGTGTGAACATTGACAAGGCCCCAGAGAATGCTGAGTAGAAGCCAAGGTAGACCCTGAGCTGTTGCCCTTTCCAGAGAAAGAGGGAATGGCCATCATCTCGGTCCCTGGATACTCTGACCAGGACTTGACATATCTCGGGGAACCTGCTTTCTCCTTGGAAACCTATGGATTGTTCTTCCCGTGGCTGGCCAGCAGTGACACCTCAACATAGGAAGAAAAATGTCCCTAGTCATTTGAACCCTGGCTGTGCCAGAGTCACTTTATGAAGACGGAGGATAGTCAGGTGTGTAAAAGCTCAAAATCTAACTGTCTGTGGATGTACATAGCCAAAGACATGGAAAGTTGGTATGCAGACAATTCCAAGAAGTAAGGAAAAGTCAACCATATACGTGTTGGTGCCCCCCAAATTCCTGGAGGGCAGGCATTATGTTTTTCTCAACACTTTCTATGTGCCCTGCAGGCTCTGTGCTTGGTGCTGGATCAGTGAGTTAGTCTCCTGGAGCTGCCGTACAAAGTGCTACAAACTGGATGTTTCTAAACAATAGAAATGTATTCTCTCACAGGTCTGGAGGTTAGAATTCTGAAGTCAAGGTGTCAGCAAAGCCACGCCTCCTCCAAAGGCTCTGGGAGAAGTGTGCTTCCTTGCTTCTTTCAGCTTCTGGTGGTTGCTGGCAATTCTTGGATTTCCTCGGCTTGTAGCTGTGTTATTCCAATCTTCAATCCCATTGTCACATGACATTCTCTGTGTGTCTCTGTGCCTGTTCCCAAGCAGCCCTCGTTTTGTACAACATTAGATTAGAACTCACCTTAATCCAGCATGACCTCATTTGAACTTGATCACACCTACAAAGACCCTATTTCCAAATAAAGTCACATTCAAATAAGGTCCAGGGTTATGAAATGAATACTTCTGGGGGGGGGGTATAATTCTGCCCACTATAAAAAGCTAATAGCTTTGATATTCAGTGGTACAGAGTTCCTGATCTCAAGACATATTCCCAGTCTAACAATAAAGATACACATATGCTGGTAAACACACATATGGCAAGAATACCTACAGCCCCATGCCTCATTCATGTTAGACTGTGATTCAAAATTTAAATTGTGGGGGCAGCGCCTGTGGCTCAAAGGAGTAGTGCACCAGCCCCATATACCAGAGGTGGTGGGTTCAAACCCAGCCCTAGCCAAAAACTACAAAAAAAATAATGTAAATCATAGCGACCCGTAGGTTGGTGGGTAAGGCACCAGCCACATACACTGAGGCTGGCACATTTGAATTCAGCTAAAACAACAATGACAACTGCAACAGAAAAAATGGCTGAGCACTGTGGCAGATGCCTGTATTTCCAGCTACTTGGGAGGCCAAGGCAAGTGAATTGCTTAAGCCCAAGAGTTTGAGGTTGCTGCGAGCTGTGATGCCATGGCACTCTACCCAAGGTGACAGCTTGAGACTCTGTCTCAAAAAAAAAAAAAAAATTTAAATTGTCCTCAGGAGAGATTAACCCTCATGCAGAAATTGAGGAAATCTTCACAGAGGAAAGAACATTTAGATTGGACCTTTAAGTGTAAGTGGAATTCTAATTGTTAGAAAGGCAGTGAGCACACCACATACACGAATAATATAGGGGCATAAAGTTCAAGGTGTGTGTGGAACAGAATACCAGTCTGCCTGAAACACTGAGCACCTTCCATGGATGAATGGAAAAGTTAGGACTGATAGTCAGGATCTTGTGTGCAAAGGAATTGGTTAGCCTTTATCCTTTAGAATAAAGTCAAAGTGGAATATGCAAGATTTGAAGAAAATGACAAACGTTAATGCCCTTTGGGAAGGCCGTGAGACTTTAAAAGACAACTCTAGAGGCGGTATGGCAAGAGGTCAGATGACAAGGGAGACCACCTAGAGGGCTATTCTTTAAATATATAGACCACAAAATAAATGAAGGCAGCTTGAGCAAGGGCAGTAGGGGAGAGAAGGAAGACAAGTTGTTGGAGAGAACATGAATTGGCTGAATTGTCAGGACTGAGATGATTGACTGTGGCTGGTAAAGGAGGAGAAATCTGGGTGAATCCCATCTCCCTGGCATGAGGGCCTGGGAGAATGCAGGTGCCACAAATGAGACGTGATTGTGAACGTGGGAGATTTCAGAGGAGGGTGACTTTAAACCAGAGGGTTTCTTAGCCTCAACATTTTTGACCTGATAATTCTTCATTGTGCTGTCAATGCACTGTAAGTTGGTCCGTGGGGTCCATAACCTCTAGCCATTAGAATTTAACATCTCCAAAGACAGCCAGGTGGAGCAGTCAAGCAAATGGTTGGAGGTTAGGGTGGGGAAGCTGAGGAGACAGCTTTGCACTGTGCTTTCCATAGCACCCAAGGATGAATGCCAAGTCGGAAGGAGGAGGAAATGGTTCCTTGAGGGCAAGGAGCTTGGTGTTCGAGTTACCTGTGCCCATGTCCTGGCTCCCTCAGCATATTGTGAGTGTCTGGAGAAGGAAAAGAATATCTTACCAGGTGCGGTGGCTCACACCTATAATCCTAGCACTCTGGGAGGCGGAGGTGGGAGGATCCCTTGAGTTCGTGAGTTGGAGACCAGGCTGAGTAAGAGCAAAACCCTGTCTCTACTAAAAATAGAAAAATTAGTAGGGTTGTGGCAGGCACCTGTAGTCCCAGCTACTTAGGAGGCTGAGGCAGGAGGATTCCTTGAGCCCAGGAATTTGAGATTGCTGTGATCAAGGCTGATACCACAGCACTCTATCCTGGGCAACAGAGTGAGACTCCGTCCCAAAAAAAGAGAGAAAAAGAATGTCTTATTTGCTGCACTATCCCCTCAACACTCTGCCTGACATAGCTGGAAGCTAATAAAGGTTTAGAGAATCGCACTAACTTGACTTGGGAAAAATAGGAAACCTCAAATAGCCTGAGAACCCCTAGCAAGGGTGACATTGAGAATCCGGGTCAGAGAGAAGCTGAGGTCAAGGGAGTTCTGAGCACCCAGGACCCTTGGCCTCCAGGATCTGGCAAAACCAGGATGTGGAACATCAGAAGCTCTTCTAGTTGCTGGCAGGAGTGTAAGTGGTACAGCCTAGCAAAGATGAAGATGTCCTTCTTGTCAATCCAGCGGTTGAACCCCTGAGTGGATGAAGTCTTGAGCATGAGTGGCAGAGGAGAGGCTCATGAATATTGAAAATAGCACTGTTGGTAGTAGCAGAAATCTGAGACCTTCCAAATGTTCATCAACAGGGAAGAGAATGAATAACTGATGGTAGTTTCATCATTTCATCATTTCACAGCAGTGAAAATGAACACACAGGACAAGTATCAAAAGGGATTAATTTAGGGCAGCGCCTGTGGCTCAAGGAGTTGGGTGCCGGCCCAATATGCCAAGGGGGGCGGGTTCAAACCCAGCCCTGGCCAAAAAAAAGGGGGGGATTAATTTACAACCTTCATGTTGAAGAAAAATGCAAAGTGCATGCATTTATGCAAGGTTTACAAAAAGAAGTAAAACTCAACAATGATGTATTGTTTAGACATTTATAAACATGTAGTAACATAATAAAGAGAATTAGACCAAATTAAGGCTTATGTTAACCTTTGTAGAAAGGAAAGGTTATGATTGGGGAGGGGCATGTGGCCTTCAAAAGTGTTTGCAACATCCTAGTTCTTTTTTTTTTCTTTTTTTTTTTTTGAGACAGAGCCTCAAGCTGTCACGCTGGGTAGAGTGCTATGGCATCACAGCTCACAGCAACCTCCAACTCCTGGGCTCAAGCGAGTCTCCTGCCTCCGCTTCCCAAGTAGCTGGGACTACAGGCGCCTGCCACAATGCCCAGCTATTTTGTGGTTGCAATTGTCATTGTTGTTAAGCGGCCTGGGCTGAATTCGAACCCACCAGCTCAGGTGTATATGGCTGGCACCTTAGCCACTTGAGCCACAGGCGTCTAGCCAACACCCTAGTTCTTAAAATGAGTGGCTGGGCTCCACGCCTGTAGCTCAAGTGGCTAAGGCACCAACCACATACACCAGACCTGGTGGGTTTGAATCCAGCCCAGGCCTGCCAAACAACAATCACAACTACAACCAAAAAGAAAAAAACTAGCCAGGCATTGTGGCAGGTGCCTATAGTCATGGCTACTTGGGAGGCTGAGGTAAGAGAATAGCTTAAGCCCAGGAGTTGGAAGTTGCTGTGAGCTGTGATGCCATAGCTCTCTATCGAGGGTGACAGTTTGAGACTCTACCTCAAAAAAAAAAAAAAAAAAAAGAGTGGCTGGCTTATGGGTATACATTTTAGAATACTTTTTTTTTTTTTTTTTTTGGAAACAGAGTCTTACTGTGTCACCCTGGGTAGAGTGCTGTGGCATCACAGCTCACAGCAACCTCAAACTCCTGGGCTCAAGCGATTCTCTTGCCTCAGACTACCAAGTAGCTACAATGCCCGGCCAATTTTGGTTGTAGCTGTCATTGCTATTTGACATGCCCAGGCTGCATTTGAACCTGCCAGCTCTGGCATATGTAGCTGGTGCCTTAGCCGCTTGAGCTATAGGCACCGCATTTTAGAATTCTTATACACACACTTAAAATGTAAACATGCACTGTCACATCCTCCAGAGAGATTCCACAAAGGCAGTGCTGAGCACAGCTGGGAATTCCCTGGTCAAAGGCAGGGGGTTTCAGGATTTTCCAGCCAGTGGTTGGGGAAGGGGTCATTTCTCTCCTCCTCTACCTCAGGGTTCTGAGAAGCTCCAGAAACATTCAAGCTCTGGAATCCCCCGGACACAAGACTGATGGGCAGCTTCTTCAATTTCAGAGAGGCCAGCATGGAGATCCAGGGGGATCCCCATCCCTACCAGCTGGCTTTTAAGTCATATCCTGACATTTCAGTTCTGTTCTTATTCATGTGTCATGGCTGAGCCACTGCCACACCTCTGGCTCTCACGGAGGGAAGAAAGTGGTGATTTAAGACCTATACCCTAAAGAATCCAGGGCAGTAAATTCCTGGCTTTTGGTTTTTATAAACAAATTTTTTTTAATGTAAATACTGAAATGGTGTTGTCACCATCTTATTGTGTGAAGTAAGAACTTTAGAAGACAACAGTTACCACCTACTGTCCTCCCACTCTGTAAGTATAATGTAATATTACAGTAATAAAATTAAGGCATGCATGCTTTCAGAACAAAAGACAGTGCTTTCCATTGAATACACTGAGCTTTATGAAAATCTTACTACTTTCATAGCCCCAGTTGCCTCACTGTGGGGTGGAGCAGTTGAAACCTGGGTCATGAAGAGTCAATTGGGAGGAAAGCATCTGGAGGCACTAGTACAGGGGACACACAGGTGACTGTCACACTGGCAGGCCATCACCCTGCATCCTCTGTGCCCACATACCCCTGACTTCTGGAGACCACCCAGCCTGTGTCAGCAGTGAGAGAGACTAGTCGTTGGCACTGGGGCTGGAAGTGGGCAGCCTGTGTGGGTCCCTGAGTCTTTGCCTGCGGCTGGGAGATCAGAGCTCTGCCCATGTCTAGTTTTCTGAATAGTTGAGGACCGAGGACCTAATTCCTGGTTCTGCTTAGCTCTGTGACCTTGAGCAAGTGACTTTCCGAACACAGGCCTCCAGACATCAACCACAGTGCTCTGTGCCAGTGCTATGGAGTTATCAAGGCTCACCCTCCAGGGACCCACAGGCTGCATAGAAGCACATCTTGGGAGTGAGAGAGTCCCCTTGACCCTCACCTTCAGTGAAGGCTGCCAAGCTTTGGGGATTTTTAAGAAAGAGAGAGCACTTAAGGGGTCAGGAGAGGAGGCTGCCATCGGCACTAGTCCCACTAATGTGTCTCAAGCTTTGCAGCTTGGTCACCGACCTGGAACAGAAGCTGCCCCCTGTGGCTGCCCAGCCCGTAGCCCTGTGGGGAGTGTGACTCACTTCGTGGGGGGCCATTATGGCTAATGTTTAACTCAGCCCCTCCTTCAGTAGGGCACTTTAACCCCAGCTGCTCTGAGCTGCTGAGTCCTGCCCTGATTGTACCCACTGCTAAGTGGGCTCCAGACACACAGCTGGGCTTGGCCTCGTTGCTCTGCCAGGGCAGGGGCATCTTATGGGAAAGGGTGGCAACGGCTGGCCTCCGAAGGGCTCTGAGACAGCGGGGTGGAGGTGGGGGAGCACGTGGTCTGCTGCCCTGGTCATTCCTACCCAGGACAGAGTAGCACCGACCTGTCTCCAACTGCAAAGAGGGGTGCCCACCCAGACATCCCTCCATCCCCCAAGTAGACCCCAACACCCCCACCTTTGCCCATTTGGGTGTCACTTGCATCTCAATGAGATGTTTTCCCCTTTGGTGGGAATCTGGGGACTCCCCAGGTGCATATGCAGGGGCCCTGAGCCCCTCCTGTGTCCTTCAGGAAAGAGGTTCGTTGGGCTCTGTGAAGGCAAGTCTGATTCCAGGGAAGGGGAACCCAGAGGCAGGTCGATGGGCTCTAGACTCTGGTCAGCATCAGTCAAATCCTGTAACTTAGAGTGAGCTACTTAAACTCACCAAGTTTCCATTTCCTTATTAGTAAATTTGAGATAAGAGTATCTACTTCTTAGGTTTTTGTGAGAATGTAATGATACAATTCTAACAAAGCATTTAGTATGGTATTAATATTATCGTTGTAATTGAAATGTTATTATTATTGCAATAGTGAATAACAGACTTCCTAGATTGAATCTTAGCCCACCAGTTACTAGCTGTGTAACTATGGGAAGTCATTAACCTCTCTGTGCCTCAATTTCCCCTCCTGTAAGATGGGAATAGTAATTGTACCTTTCTCACAGGATTGTCGTGAAGGTTAGAGGAATTAAAGTGCTAGCCATGCCTGACACCTAAATGTACTGTACATGTGAGCGGTGATTCGATAGGAGGCCCCAGCTCCCAGTTCCACCGGCCTAATGTCTAGGCTGGGTCATGTTGGCCTTCATGGTGAGAAAGGACTGGAACAGAACCAGGGCTCTCCACCGATGGTGCCTTCCACCCCCAGGCCCCGTTCATGGCTACAACAGTCTCCTCCACGGATCCCTCTCCCACCCCACAGGAGCTCTGTGACAGAGTTCTCCCTTCCCCAATCCACTTAGGGTCTCTCCATCTGCATTCTCAGGGTATGTTTGTGCCTATGTTTTTTCTTGCCCCATCCTCACAGGAGATGGGTCAGGTCTGGTCCTGCCTGGAAGCAGGAGGAACCCAATGACCTCTGGGAGACCTCTGGAGAGACTCCATCCCAGAGGCCCATAAGCTTGAGTGTGTTGAGGGGGCCCCACCTTCTCCTCCCACAGGCCTTCTGTACCCAGGTGTTTCCTTGAGTCAGGCCCTAGGCTGCTCTCCCATCTTTATAGCAGGGTGGATACCCCAGTCTGACAGGGCCCCTGGTTAATAGTCGACAGGCAGAACTGAGATTTTACTCTGGAACTTGTGACCAGGTTCTATGAAAGGGCTGGAAAAAGGTAAAACAAGGAGATGATGCTTTGGACCCAGGCCAGCCAGAGAAGCCATGTGAGGCAGGGAAGGGTGGGTTTCTGTGGCTGCCTGGGCATGAAGCTTAACCTCATCCTCTGTGGCCTGGACCAGCCCCATCAGGTTTTCCAGCTTCGTGTATGTGAGAAAGGGCGTGTCTGTGCCTACAGGTTTGGTAGGAATTGTGCTTTCTGCACACGTCTGCCTCTGCCCATCTGACCTACTCAGAGCAGGAGCCCTGGGCAAACTGCTGCTTCCCCTAATGCACCCCAAGTTGCTCGTTCCCGCTCCCGTGCTCTCTGGAAGGGGCTGGCAGACTAAGCAGCCCTGGGTGCCAGACCATGCCCCAGGGAGTAGCTGGCACTGCACTTTGCACCAGCTTCTGGAATTTATGGCTGGTAATACATGCGATTAGAGGGTTGAATGGGGACTCAGTAGGGTGGGTGGAAGGGGGGTGCTGCTTGGACAGCTCTTTCCTGGGGCCAGTGCTGGGGCAGTCAAAAAGCCAAAAGATCCCCAGTCTGAGACTGGCCCCTTCCCTTGTAAGCTTAACTCACGTGAGCTCACGTGAAGACACGTGACACTGCCCAGAAAAGTCAGGCTTATTCCACCTCTGGCCCAGAACCTTGGTCTCTGCTTCACAGGAGGCACTCTTTTCAGTGTGATGGGGAGAGGGGCTGCCCCAGACCCCCAAAGCCCTTGGGCTTATGTCCCTCACCAGGCTTTGGACCCGGATGTCAATGGGAGGGAGAAAAGACCTGACCCAGAGGAAAGATCACTGGCTGCCCCACCTTGGGGACCGAATCAGTCCTGAGGGATATGACCAGCTATGACCAGTACAGGAGTGTGAAAGGGAAATAATGCCAGGAGCAGGGTGGCTGAGGGAGAAGAGAACAGAGGCAGGAAATATGGGAGCGCACCGGGAACAGAGCCCAGGAAAGGAGCCACCTGGTGGCGAGGCTTGGTACTGCAAAATGTCGCTCCTGGAGGACTGGATATGGGATGACTCCTCTACACTGTGCCAGCAGGACCAGGTGAGGGCTTGAAAACATCCTGACATCTTAGCCTAGAATGGTCAGGTCCATCCAACGGGTGCCAGAAAAAGGTAATCCAGGTTTACAGAGGAAGCAGAGTATGGAACCAGGGTGGGGAAGCCACTCTAAATTGAGAGGTCCTGCTTGAGGGACAGAATGGGGGGTGATACAAGGTCTGTTCTCAGAGGACAGGGATTTGATGAAACAATCCTCCTCAATGTGAGGATGTGCTGTGTGATGCCACTGGGGTGGACAGCAGGGGCCCCAGGGGACCTGAGCAAGCAGCTGCCAATTCCATAGCCCGCCACTTGGATCCTGAGCTCCTGACCGGGGACACAGTGCCTGGAGCCCAGCACAGCACTCTCCTCACAAAGTGCCTGTGCATTCACAGTCAGAGCTCCACACATGACCAGGACACTGCGGTTTTAATGGGGAGACAGCGAAGGGACTTGGCACAGGCTGGAGGAAGGGCATGCTCACTGCCTCCTCTTCCTCTGCTTATCATGCCGGGGGGGGGTGGCTGGGAAATCACAAGGGCTTGAAAGTGACTGGAAGGCCACCCCACTGGGGTGAGGGCTTCAGACACTGGCGTCCACTTCTCTCCTGTGTGCCTGTTGCATCCTGGTTCCCGAGGAGAGTGAGCAGGCTGGAGGGAAGAGGTGGGGCCAGGGAGGACTGCTCCAGATGGGAATATGGCGCAGGGTGCTGAGTGAGCCGGGCTGGAGGAAGAAGCCTGAAGCAGGAGCCCAGAGCATAGCACAGCAGGCTTTCCTGTAAGAACAGAGTAGTGGAAGCCGTCAGTTCCCGGGGACCTGCATGCAGTTTATGAATCCCTGACTTACCTACAGCACGTGCGGTGCCCAGGGCTTCTCACTCCTAACACCCCTGGGCTGGACCATCAGCTACAGGGGCTCCCACCAAACCTCAGCTTCTCAGCCAAGGGCCCAGTTCCCTCGGCTTCCAGGATGGCTCCCTACCCACTGCTGTCCACATCGGGCCACTCAGCTCTTGCCTGGCCTGGCCACCCTCCTCTATGACAGGTGCTCATTTCTACCTCTATTCTTTTATCACATCATCAGCCTACCCTACACACCCTTTCCCTTTACCTACTAACACTTGAAATCACATCCTCAGAGAGCACCTCCTCTCCAGAAAGCCTTCTCTGACTGGGAGCTACTGGGTAGGCCCCCGCACTGTTGTACTTTCTCTTAACATTCCCACAGAAGGTTTTATGTGGCCTAATTTTCCTGCTTTGTCCACTTTCTCGAGCTATTTTCTCATGGAATGGGAAGTCGTATCCCCTCCGACTGGTAGCTCCCTGCAAGCAGGGACCATGAGTGCTGGGGGCTGGCAGTGTGCACAAATTTAGGATGTTGCCAGGAGGTATTTAAAAGAACTTAGATTTTCGGAAAGTCAAAGCTGGAGGGACCCTAGGGATTATCTGACCCAGTGGTTCTCTTACAAGCATCAGAGCAATGGTTCTCAACTTTCCTAATGCCGCAGCCCTTTAATACAGTTCCTGTGGGTCATGACCCACAGGTTGAGAACTATTGCCTTAGAGGGCTGGCCTCACCCCAGAGTTTCCAATTCAGTGAGTCTGGGGTGGGGGCTGATCATTTGCACCCCGTGTGATGCAGTTGCTGCTGGGCACAGAACCATACTTGGAGAACCAGTGATCTGAAACAACCCACAACTTCATGATGGAGGGAATAAAATGGGCCCCAAAATAGAAAAGACATGCCCAGAGTATCTCCATGCTGGAGCCAGGCTGAGCCCAGGAGAGCTGATTGTCATCAGTGCTTTGCTCCCTACCACTCTAGACACAACTCCCAGCCTTTATTCTGGTGTCCCTTGTCATCCTTTACGCTCTGATGGGTCCCAGAGAGGAAGGAGCTGGTCTCTAGGTACCTCTACTGTGAGGTTGGAGACTTGGCAGCATCAAACATCTTCTTCCGGCCTTCCATCCCGGACATGGCCTCCACATTCTTCCTCCAGTCACCCACTTCTACAGGTCGCTCCTGAGGGCAGACCAAACATACATCAGAACTTACCCAGCCAGACGGGGAGTCAGGACTCCCAGCTCAGGAGAAACTGTGTGGTAAAAAGTCAGCCTCCTCAAAATGATAGAAAATCCCAACACCACCCTTCCCCAGCAGGTGTCTGGCCAAGCAGAGATTTCACTAGAAAGAGGAAGTAGGTAGGTTGGGAGTTATGGGTGACAGTGGCAGGGTTCCAGGTACCAGTTCACACCCACAAAGAACCACAGCCCCATGCCACCCTCCTGGTCTAAAATACTGCCTGTAGCTCAAGGCCACCTCTTCCAAGAAGCTTTCTCTTACTAATTTGGCTCATTTCCCCCTCCCTTTTTTTTTTTTTTTTTTTTGGTACTTTTTGGCCAGGTGGTTTGAACCCACCACCTCCAGCATATGGGGCCAGCATCTTACTCCTTTGAGCCACAGGCACCGCCCGCCCTTCCCTTTTTTTTTTTTAAAGGTAGTCTTGTTATGTTGACCAGGCTGGTCTCAAACTCCCATCTCATCTTCCCAAAGTGCTGGGATTACAAAATGTGAGCCACCATACCTGGTTTCATTTTCTTTCTTTCTTTTTTTTTTTTTTTGGCTGGGACTGGGTTTGAACCCTCCACCTCCGGCATATGGGGCCGGCGCCCTACTCCTTGGAGCCACAGGTGCCGCCCCCGGCCTCATTTTCTTTTGTCAGCATATACCTGGTTCATTTCTTGTCTTTATGGAGTTTCTTGGGCTTCTTCCTATTATCCCTGTTCCTTCAGGTCTGTCAATTATGGGCACAAACACTGTGAGTTCAACCTACTTGGAGTGATTCAATGCTGAGTGATTAAACTCAGCTCTCTAATTTCCGCACTCATGTGTACCTATCCCCATGATGAAGTTCTGTCCTTTCTTCTTTCCCTGTAATGACATGGGTAGTCATCTCCCCTAGTCCCCTAAATCTTCACATTTTCTTCATAGTAGTTTCAAGATTTTAGTTTATTCTTTGGTCTGCCTCGCTTTGTGTCCCAGTTTCCTCCTCAAATCAAAGCAGCCTGCTTTCCTCCCACACCGGTCTCACAGAGGGCTCTAGAAGGTTCTGTCTGACAGGGGGACTAGCCTGATTGAGGCTGTGTGAGAGGTTGACAGGGGAAAAGTGGTAGGGCAGTGGGTGGAAGGCTCCGAGCAGAGGGGCCTCACCTTCTCGGTGTCTTCCTTCTTCACAGATTTGAGGTTGGCCCGCAGATCCATGGACACCTTGTGCTTGGAGCCCAGCAGGGCCCGGAGCATAGCGTCAGCTGAGACACGGACCCTACGGAGGGGTGGGCGTTTGAACTTCCCTCGGAGGTCCATAACCTTCAGCTTCAGGTCTTTAATCTGCAGGTGAGAAGGGGTCAGAGAGGTGAGATTTTGCAAATAGCCACAGCACATTTGTTGACAAATGGGTGAATAACTACGCGGATAAAGCCCATTTTGGTGAGAGGAGCTGGGCCATAGCACCTTGCTTGAGGGTCTTAGGTTGCTAGGGTTCCAGCCAGAGCCACACTCAGGATTCCCCAGCTTTGAGACCAGACCCTCTAGGATACTCAGACCCACCCATCCTTTTGCAAATAACCACTACACATTTGTTGACAAAACGGGTGAGTAAGTGCGCAAACAAAGCTCATTTTAGCCATCGATAGAGCTGTAGCCTTGAGTAGAAGAGCAGCCCACCAGGCTCAGACTTGTGTGGCTTGGAAGCCCTACTAGGAATACCAGGCTGCTTCTTCCTGTTCACAGCCTCATGCCTGCTCCAAATTCGCCCCCTACTTCCCCAGAGAGGCTTCAGGGTAGATGAAGCTGCCTGGTCTAGACCCTCGTAGGGATCTCCAGGGTGTGATCTCTGGCTTCCTGATCACTCAGACCATCATTACTGAAGGGCAGAAGTGGGAAGGAGATTCGTGCTCCCTCAACACCCCACTCTGCTTAGACAAATGCCCAGAAGGAGCCCTGTCCTTCCCCTCTGCCACACCCCACAGGAGCAGGGTCTGGATGGAGCTAATTGTTCCCACACCCCATGCTGAGCACCAGAGTGTGAGGAGTCAGAGCCCAGCATGGGTCCCAGGACCACCCCTGTGTGACCCAGGCCAAGCTCTCAGCCTCTCTGAACCTCAGCCTTCTCCCCTCCAAGGGGCAAATCATAGTCCCTGCTCCATCCTCAGGCAAGTAGGGAGGATCAAAGGATATAAGGCACATGAAAGCACTTCCCAAAGGTAGGATGTTATTAACAGGCACATGATTAGCTGTGTGGGTGAATAAAGAGGTGGCTTCTGTTAGGCTGCAGAGCCCACATGGCAGGGAGGAAGTTTGTGCTTTTCATGTGTGCTTATCCTCTGCCCATCTTCAGCCCTACAGGGTTAGGGTGGGGACACCAAAGCTTCCAGCTAAGTGGCTACCTCCCAGGCCCTGAGGAAGGAGGGGGCCTCTCAGTGCCCAGGGCACCCCCAGCTCTGCCCACCCATGGCCTTCCCACAGACTTACCTCCCTGGTATTGTGGAGGCACTTGGCCTCAATGTCATACCGCTCTTCATCCACCACCTCCACCTTGGCATGCAGCTCCCGGCACAGTTCCTGGGGGAGGCAGATTGATCAAGCAGGCACAGAGGGGACAGCCATAGTCTCCAGCCTCTCTCTCTGCCTCCAAAACTACCTCCCTTGGCTCTCTCCACCCCGTGGGCAGACCTGGCCTCTGCAGAGGAGCTGACAAACTCCTCCACTGAGTGCAAAGGGTACACCCTTGGTTCTCCTTTCTGTGTGTACAAGTTGGCTTTAAAAGTACTTTGCTTACAATAAAAGAAATACAAGTTAATTGTAGACATTTTGAAAACTATGTATTAAATAATAGTAATAAAATAAAAATAACTGGCGGTGCCTGTGGCTCATCGAGTAGGACGCCAGCCCCATATACCGAAGGCAGCAGGTTCAAGCCCGGCCTCGGCCAAACTGCAAAATAGAAAAAAATAGCCAGGCATTGTGGCGGGCGCCTGTAGTCCCAGCTACTCGGGAGGCTGAGGCAAGAAAATCCCCTAAGCCCACGAGTTGGAGGTTGCTGTGAGCTGTGTGACTCCACTGTGACGCCAGTTGGAGCTTGCTGTGAGCTGTTTATTGCACTCTACCGAGGGCAATAAAGTGAGAGTCTGTCTCTACAAAAAATAAAATAAAATAAAAAAATAAAAATAACCACCTGGAGATAATTGGTATCTGTATTGGTATCTGTTTTTCTGTATTTCCTTCCAGTCTCTTTTCTTTACAATCACGACATTTAAACAGCTACTAATGTTCAAAAAACATTAAAGACTAAACTCTAAGGTGGGATGGGCAAGTCTCTGGAGAAATGGGGCTTCCCCAGCCAGGCACTGTGGCTCATGCCTGTACTCTTAACACTCAGGGAGGCTGAGGCAGGAAAATTCCTTGAACTCAGGAGTTCAAGACCACCTTGAGCAAGAGCAAGACCCCATCTTTACTAAAAATAGAAAAATCAGCCTGGCACGTAGCAGGTGCCTATAGTCCCAGCTACTCAGCAGGTTAAGGCAGGAGTGTCACTTGAACCCAGGAGTTTGAGGTTGCTGTGTGCTAGGCTGATGCCACAGCACTCTAGCCTAGACAACAGAGTGAGACTCTGTCTCAAAAAAAAAAAAATGGAGTGGGGGAGGGACTTCTCAAGTTCCATGTCCCAAACCCAAACACAGCCAGATCCCTAGCTTGGCCCAACCCATCAAGTCAATTGGTGCCTCTGAGGCTCACTTCCTGCCCCTATGCCACCTAGCGTCACCACCCACAGGTGGCTGAGAAGGTGAAAGGAGACCCTGACAGGGAAGAGCACCCCCTAAGTAAGTTACAGAACCTTCAGGAGTATTCATTCATCAGGTGTCTAACACCTGGTCCTGGGGCCACCCATGTGGGGCCGCCACCCCAGCCCAACCCATCTTTCAAGGCTCACCTGCAGGTCGCTGAGGGACAGGCCCCGGGTCTGCAGCGTGGGGATGCGCTCAGCCAGGTAGCGCACCTTCTCGGCCTCCCGCTCCTCGTTCTCCTGCTCCCAGCATTCCTTAGCCTTGGCCAGCATCAGGCTCTGGACAGGACAAACCCACTGAGCCAGGGCCCTTGTATTCCGCCCGTCCCCTGAGCATCAGGGAAGGAGGGGAGGTGGCCTCAAGCCCAGCCAGCTCTGAGACCACAGTGCAGTGTGTAAGTGGGTGTGGTAGCCATGGGCAGGCGCATATGAAGAGGTGCCAAGAGTCGCTCGGCACCCCTCAGACCCTGGAGCTTGTCTTTCCCTCACAGCTTTCTCTTACCACTTTTTGTCTGTTTGGGCCCATAAGAGCTCCAAAGAGAGAAACCTGAACCAAAATAAAGCAAGTCTCTGTGCCCCTACTAATAGCTTCCCGTTCTAAAGCTGGTCACTGCCCCCTCTCAGGAACCCAGGCAGGTGCCAGAATCCATAGTTCGAGGTTCCCACCAGCTGATCAACTGAGGCTGGCACTGACTCCAGCAACGGCGAGGCTACCTCCACCGCCTCCTCCTTCTTGCTCTGGCCTCCTTCCTTTTCCCCTCCATTAATCCCTTCCATCCACTCAGGGTCTGCACGGCTGCCCCTCTGCATCTCATGGGTGTCCTCAGGCATCCGCCCCCCAGCCTCACCTTCAGCAGGAGTTTCCGGGAGGCAGTGATCTTGGGTTTTCTCTGAGGGTGAGAAAGGGGACATAGGTGGTGAGGTAGAAGCTGCAGACTGAATTGCTGATCAAGACCAAGAAAAATACCAGCCGGCTCAGCGCCTGTGGCTCAACGGGTTAAGGCGCTAGCCACGTACACCTGAGCTGGCAGGTTCGAATCCAGCCCGGGCCCGCCAAACAACAATGATGGCTGCAACCAAAAAATGGCTGGGCATTGTGGCAGGTGGCTGTAGTCCCAGCTACTTGGGAGGCAGAGGCAAGAGACTCGCTTGAGCCCAGGAATTGGAAGTTGCTGTGAGCTGTGATGCCACAGCCGTCTATCCAGGGTGACAGCTTGAGGCTCAGTCTCAAAAGAAAAATCCCAGCCTGGGTTCACCATTATTACCCAGAATCTTCTGCTCACCCTAGGGTCTCTTAAAAGCTCCTCTAAAGGCTCGGTGCCTGTGGCTCAACAGGCTAGGGCGCCAGCCATATACACCTGAGCTGGCGGGTTCGAATCCAGCCGGGGCCCGCCAAACAACAATGACGGCT
>CAUYON010100031.1:0-60793 GCA_963573935.1 Arctocebus calabarensis
TGAAAGAGGATAAGTCACCATCTTTCTTTAAGGCTGCATAATATTCCATGGTATACATGTACCACAGTTTATTAATCCATGCATGGATCAATGGGCTCTTGGGCTTCTAATGTCTCTGGATTTTGAAAGATTTCCTCAGGGCAGCACGGATATGTTTGGTTTTCAGGCTATACACAACTGGATTGAGCATTGGCGGCATAAATAGGTAGATGTTTCCCAGAACTGCATGTGTTAATGGAGAAGTTTTGTGGCTGACTCGATGCATTACAGTTATTGCTAAGTGAGGCCCGTAGTAAATAAGGACAATAGAGATGTGAGACAAACAGGTATTGAGGGCTTTCATCTGGCCTTCTCTGGAAGCAATGCTCATAACTGCTTGGAATATCAAAGCATAAGAAATTACTATTAGCAGAAAGTCAGCCCCAAAAGAAAAGATAACCAGAACCAGCCCATATAAAATGTTGATTTTGACTTGGCCACAAGCTAACTTCATGACATTTGGGTGGAGACAGTAGGAATAGGAGAGTGTCTGGCCCCTGCAGAATGGGAGCCTCTTGAGCAGGAAAGGCAATGGTATCATGAGTGCTACACCCCTCAGCAAGGCTACCAGCCCTATTTTGGTGACTCGTGAGTTAGTAAGTATAGTGGTATATTGTAGGGGGTGACTAATGGCCACAAAGCGGTCAAAGGCCATGGCCACCAGGATCCCTGATCCCATGGAAGAGAATGTGTGAATGAAGAAGAGTTGAGCAAGGCAACCATCAAATGCAATTTCATAAAGGCCAAGGATAAAGACCTTGAGCACAGAGGAAAGTGTGGACACAGAGAGGACAATATCGGCTCCAGCCAGCATGGACAAGAAATAGTACTGAGGCTCCTGCAAAGTACGCTCATTCTTCACCAAGTATATTACTGTGCAGTTCCCTGCTACTGTACCAATGTACATCAAGCTCAGGAGAGGTCCCAGCCACAGTCGGGCACCCGCAAGCCCTCGCAGCCCAGTGAGGATGAAGAAGGAAGGCTGAAATGTTGTGGAGTTGGATTCTGCCATGCAAAATGGTGAGAAGCCCTGCTTTCCAGATGCAGATCCTAAAGAGGAAGAAAAAACATTATGTCAAATTCAGGAGACTCCTTTCCTTTGGCACAATATTCCCAATGAGGGATAGACTAAGAATGAGGAATTTAAGTCATTCTTATGCCTGAAGGATAAGGGCATTAATTATTATTATGCCAGAAAACAAAAGTTCTATTCTTCTTCTGATATTGTAGTAGTATCAGGCAATCACTTTATTTAGGAAGGTCTACAAATGGCTATTTGTGCATTTGTTTAATCCTTGGGTTAAAAAAAGTAGGGCATTTTGTGTTATGTTTATTGCTATATATATATATATACACACATACACACATGTATACATGCATACATATATGTATATACACATATATACTGGGTGACCATAAAGTTTGTGTGCAATTTAAATTGCACATGAACTTTCTGGCCACAATATATTTATATATATATATATATATCTGTGTATGTATGTATCTGTGTGTGTATATATGTGTGTGTGTGTTTGTATGTATACATATATATAATGTGTGTATACACAGACACATATATGTATATACACACATTATATAAATATATTTATCTATATTAAGATACAATATATAGATATATATCTTTATATATAATATATAGATATATATCTTTATATATAATATATAGATATATATCTTTATATATGATATATAGATATATATCTTTATATATATATATATCTTTATATAATGAATGACAATTATGCAATGGTAAAAGCAAGTATTAACTATTACTGGTTAAAATACTCCAACCAAGACTCAAGATTCACCTAAGGGAAGAAACTAAAGAATAAATCATTTAGAGTAGCAGGTTTTTCAGGGTTTTGGAATTGTGGGTTATTGTAAGAGCATTAAGTATGAAATAGACAATGAATTTCATTCTCTCTCCCTCTTTCCCTTTGCGTGTATGTATTTTTCTCTCTCTTTTTCTCTCTCTCCCTGTTCCTGTCCTAAGCTCTACACCTGCTAAAACTTTCAGAAGATAAATCTTTAATTTCCAAGCCAACACATCTAACTGCTTATGCATATTCCCATTTCAAATGAGAGATATCTTTACTGTTATCTTAGAAATTTCTCAGTGCAGCTAACGCTGGAATATGGCCCCAACTTTGAGTAGCACTGATATGAACAGATAATCTGAAGATAAGAAAATTCCTTATAAATTAATTATAGACAACCATATTAAGCATAAGTAAAATATAAGTTATAAAGACAAGCAACAAGGAAAAACAAAAATGTTTGAGGAAAAATAAGTAAGAAACAAAATCAAACAAATAAAAATATAAAGAATCAGTTAGGGTGATCCTATATACAATAAATGGATTTTCAACAAGAGAAATGTGAGAACTTTAGGGAAGAATTTTATGAAAAAATATCTTTTAATATAACTGAAATTATATATATGTGAGCTTTTTTCCCTCAGTTTGAAAGAATACTTTGTTTGTGGTAGCAGAATGATCATATAAACCATCTAATAATCATTGTATTTGTGTTCTCAATGAAATTGGAGAGCATTTTATGTATTAATAGTGGGATAAACACACACAGAAAATGATAATTTCATAAGACATAGAGAACCAGAGATTAATTAAACTACTCATTATTAAAAACAGATTTTAGAAACAACAAAATGATGCCTCACTACTGCTGAAGAACTATATAATTTTTTTTCTTTTTATGAGTATGGAATTCTATAGATATCTAGCTACTTATTAAATGTGAAAGATAACTTCAGAAGTATAAAAATACACAATGTTTTTACATAAAGACACTGAGAAATTTACTGAAGCATGTTTTCCTTAATAAATAATGGTCCATGCAATGATAACAAAACTAGGAAAAGGAAATGAAAGATACATAAGTTAGTATTTTATTATTTGAAATAAATATGCTCTGGGGTAAATTTTGAGTTAGAGAGAAACCTTCCAATTTGGCAGGCAGCATTTGGATCATGGTAAAGGTAGTTCATGTTTATCAGTTAATGAAAAAGGAAGTTTTCATTTAGAAATTCCACATAAAATTAATTAAAAGTACAAATAAATTCAAGATCCACAAGTAAAGCAAACTGAAAATATGGTATGATTTTAACTGCTATGATGCAAGAAAATTGAATAAATTTACCTGTACTTTAGACACTTTCAAAGAGCACAGTGATTATTATATTAGAACCTGAGGGGGAAGAAGAATAAAGTGCTCTGTATATAAGATCTTTCTCTATCTAAAAGTAATTATAGATTTAAGTGTTAAACTTAATCTATACACAACACTGAATGTTTCAAAAATATTTATGAAATGTCATGAACACCTCTTTTGTCAATGCAAAACTAAGATGCATAAATAAGAGAGGAGGGAAAAGTAGGATGAAGAGAAAATAAATGGAGGGGATTTTGTAAGTACAAACATAAATTTTACGGGTAAAACTAATGGTGGAGAATAAACACAAACTGTTATATAAAATAGGACAGCAATGAAAGGTTTATATATAATATTTAATTATAAAAATAACAAGAGATAGAATAATGCTTCTCTAACAAGAGATAGAAGTATAAAAATACTCTTTGAGAGAAGCAAGACAGAAATATGCATTTTATGATTAGTGAAAGCCATAAGTCCTTTTTTCACCAAATGGAAAATTCTTGTCTTTTAATCATTTCAGAATAATTACTATTCACAAGTTAGCACACTACATAACAAGACTGTTAGGTATGCATGAACAGAAGAAAATTATAAATAATGTTAAACTGTTAGACTGGAGGGTACACAATTTATATCCTCTCTTTCTACATTTCTATTATTTCAGAAATGAAAGATATGTGCTTCTCCTAATATCCTCCAATGTTGTAGGGAACAGCTCCTTCCTTCTCATGCAGCCTCCTTATTTTCTGTGTAATATAAAATATATGTGTCTATTTGCTTTTGGAATTCACTTATTCCATTTCCGTCACTCATACAAATGTATTCATTGGACACATTCAGGATGTGCACAAGACTGTTCTGTGCTCTGAGAACACAGCAGAAAACTA
Organism: Arctocebus calabarensis; assembly: GCA_963573935.1. Lineage (NCBI taxonomy): Eukaryota > Metazoa > Chordata > Mammalia > Primates > Lorisidae > Arctocebus > Arctocebus calabarensis. The sequence continues at coordinate 4,122 of CAUYON010100031.1, forward strand.
CTCTGTTTCCAATATAGTATTATTATTTTTAAAATCTACTCATTTAGCCACATTTAATCCATATATTATTATTAATATAATTTATATTAAAAATCTGGAAGAGTAACATATTAAAATTCCTAAAAGGTTAGGAAAAAATTAACACTTCTCTATCTTACATAAAACATTTTCAAAAATCACAGAATTGCTAAAATTCAGTAAGATTTGCATACATCTTCCAATTATTATCATCCAGAAGAGAATGTTTTAGCTAGACATACATGATCATTGTCATAAAATGCACTAAAACTTAAAAGATAAATTTGAAAGTACGCGGGTACTATTTGTATTTTTTAACAATTATTAGAGAAATACATTTTTTCATTTCCTCAAGAATTCTTACTCTCCAATATTCTACCAAGATTTTTACCTCCTGAGCATTCTGTATTTCAGAAATGAAATACCAATACTTCTTTATAGGTAATTAAGTATGTGTGTTCTTTAACAGAACCCAAGTATTGTATTAGCATAAAGATTTCAATAGTTAAAGAGGAAACTGTGGGACTGGCCTCTGATGTATGTGAGAGAGAGAAACTGAAATAAAAATATTAAGTTACTCAAATAGAAGAATCTTTCTGGATGTATTTTACAAAAGCCAGGTTGTGAAGAACCCTAGAAAATTACGGAAGGTTTTTAAAAAGAATGATGAAATAATCCTATTTTTATTTTAGTGATTTCATGCTAGCTAGAGTGTGAGGAATGCTTTGAAAAGGAAGCATGGCATGAGATGAAGTGCATTTTGGGCCTAATTTAGTTTATCAGTGAAGAACATGGGTTAAGGTTATTATTAATTATTTGAATAAGAGTAAATAAGGCAAAGATTTATTTTGTAAATGCATTAAGATAATTTCTTTTCTTCTATTATTTATTCATCACTGAATCTATCTGATAGTGTTTAGGTTTGTATACAAGCACTGTCACAACTTAGAACTACTGTATATAGTCATTGTGGTCTGATATATAAATAGGGAGATACTGTTCAAGAATAGACTAAGCCCAAAAATATTTTATGACTTAACATCAAAGAGCATCTCAGCACTCAGAAAAAAAAAAAAATTCTACCATTACATTCTATTAATTTTTCTTACAGGTTTATTTAGATTTGATTTACTAGATTTATTCTCTATCCATATAGTAAGATTCTCAAATATACTAATGTTTAGGTTTACCTTGCTGTCTGTTGCTGGAGAACTTGAGTGAATCCAGTTCTCAAGTTTAAGTGCCTGAATTTTGCTGAGAGTATTTATTGCTTTGTCTGATAGTCCCAATGGTACTGGGTGGAAAATTTTCAGTTTCTTTCTCTGTCTGTCTGTCTGTCTCTCAATTTCTCTACCTATCTTGATCTCACTGTCGCATAAAATACATACACACAAACACAGACACCCTACTGAAAATTTCCTACTATTTCCAGAATCTGTGCTGTAATGGTGTAAGAAGGAAGTTGTTTAGGAAAGTTCAATGACAGGATCATCAGGAAATAAGAACACCAAGTGCATATACTGAGACCACTGCAACTACAGAAAGGCAGTTATCAAAAACACCTGTGATACAAATGAATTTACATTTTCTATGAGAATGAATGAGAAAGAAGATGGAAAAGGTTAAAATATTCAGCAAAACGAGCTTTTTCCTGAGTTAAATCATGATAAACAGACAAAAGGTTTGAATTATTAAAATAATAAATCATTGAATCCTTGGTGAATTCATTTTTTAAATGAATCTAAAATTTACTTGAAATACAGATTGAATATTGGCTCTAGAGGAGCCAGATAATCTCTTTTAAAATCAGATTGAAAGCCTCACAGTATGTGATTTTATGTTTTGCAATGTCATGCCATTATAATAATAATCATGACAGAGATTTATACAAAAACATGGCCAAATGTTGAGCATTAAAACAGATTAGATGTTTTTAGACAGATCTACAGCTATATAGTTGATTTATTCTAAAAGTGACAAGATAATGTTGAGATTAAAATATGATATTTTTAAGATATCGTGCTAGTAAAACAAAATTTTCATATGGAAAAACATAAATTTTAATTTAATACCATACAAAAATAATTGTAATTAGAACAAAAATATATATGAAAACTTAATCATAAAACCTCTATAGAGTTTTCTCTTAGGATATTTTCAGAATATCTTAAGAGAAAATCTAGGATATTTTTAGATTCTCCTAAGAGAAAACTCTTTGATCTCTGGTTACAAAAGATTTAAGTATTTTTTTTTAAAAATTTCAGGTTAATGTGAGGGTAAAAACAACCCTCAAAATATTTGATTTTGTTAGGTAGAGTACCTTTTATGGTTATGTCCCACAATGTACCAAACACCCCCACACCATGCCCATTTAGTGGGAGAACCCCACCATCCCTTCTCATCTCTTTCCTCATTATTTCTCCCCCAATTTGAATTGAAATGAGTTTTTCTGCTATGTGGGCAGGCATTAGATCATCTACTGGCTTCATATTAGTATTGAGTATATTGGATACTGCTTTCTCATTCTTCTTACTTTATTTTCTCATTCTTCTTACTTTACTTGTTTTACTTTACTAAGAAGAATGTGTTTCAACTACACCCAGGATAGTACAAAAGACATGAAGTCACCATCTCTTTTATGGCTGAATTCCCTGATGTGTATATACCGCAGCTCATTAATTCATTCCTAGACTTGTGGGCATTAGTTTGTTTCTACATCTTGGCAATTATAAACTGATCTGTGATAAACAATCTAGCCTTTATTATAAAATTATTTTTTTTTTCCTTCTGGGTAGATGCCTAGTATTGGAGTTTCAGTGTCAAATGGGAGGTTTAGTTTTAGTTCTTTGAGGGTTATCCACACTTCCTTCCCAAAAAGTTGCATTAATTTGCTGTTCCACTAGCAGTGTAAAAGTGTTCCCTTCTCTTCAGGTCCATGCCAGCATCTGCAGTTTTGAGATTATGGTGATATGGGCTATTCTCCTTTGGGTTAGGTGATAGCTCAGGGTGATTTTGATTTGCATTTCTCTGATGATTAGGGATGATGGGCATTTTATTTTATTTTTTTATTAAATCATAGCTGTTTCCATTAATGCAATCGCGGCCTACAATGTGCTAGTTTTATATACAATTCGAAATATTTTCATCAAACTGGTTAACATAGCCTTCACAACATTTTCTTAGTTATTGAAAGCTGTGAATTGGTTTCATAGTAGGACTGAGTACATTGGATACTTTTTATTCCATTCTTGAGATACTTTGCAAAGAAGAATATGTTCCAGCTCCATCCATGTAAATATGAAAGAGGTAAAGTCTCCATTTTTTTTAACGCTGCATAATATTCCATGGTGTACATATAACACAATTTATTAATCCATTCATGGGTCAATGGGCACTTGGGTTTCTTCCATGACTTAGCAATTATGAATTTGGCTGCAATAAATATTCTGGTTCAAATATCTTTGTTGTAATGTGGTCTTTGTTCCTCTGGATATATACCTAGTAGAGGAATTGTAGGTTGTAATGGCAGGTCTATTTTTAGATTTCCAAAGGGAACATATTAGTTTGCATTCCCACCAGCAGTGTAGAAGTGTTCCCTTTTCTCCAGATCCATGCCAACATCTCTGGTTTTGTGATGTGGGCTAATCATCATGTGGGCTAATATCATGCAGGCTAACATCTCTGGTTTTGTGATGTGGTATAATCTCACTGGAGTTAGATGATATCTCAAAGTGGTTTTGATTTGTATTTCTCTGATGATTAGGGATGATGAGCATTTTTTCATATGTCTATAGATTGCACACCTGTCTTCTTCAGAGAAGTTTCTCTTCAAGTCCCTTGTCCAACCTGAGATGGGATCACTTGTTTTTTTCTTGCTAATACATTTGAGTCCTCTGCAGATTCTGGTTATTAAACCTTTGTCAGAAACATAACCTGCAAATATCTTCTCCTCTTCTGAGGTCTATCTGCTTGCTTTCTTACTGTGTTCTTGGATGTGCAGAAGCTTTTTGGTTTGATCAGGTCCCAGTAGTGTATTTTTGGTGTTGCTTAAACTGTCCAGGGGGTCCTCCTTGCAAAATACTCTCCCAAGCTGATTTCTTCAAGTATTTTCTCTGTACTTTCTTCTAGTATTTTTATAGTCTCATGTCTTAAGTTTAAATCTTGAATCCAGTGAGAGTCTATCTTAGTTAATGGTGAGAGGTATGGGTCCAGTTTCATCTTCTACAGATCGCCAGCCAATTCACCCAGCACCATTTGTTAAATAGGGAATCTTTTCCCCACTGAATGTTTTAATTGGCTCAAAGATCAAATAATGCTAAGTAGCTGAGTTCATCTCTTGGTTCTCTATTCTATTCCGTACATCTATTTCTCTGCTTTTGTGACAGTACCATGCTGTTTTGATCACTATAGATTTATAGTATAGTCCGAAGACTGGTAATGTATTTCTCAGTAATGTCTTGGCTATTCGAGGTTTTTTTCTGATTCCATATAAAATGAAGTATTATTTTTTCAAGATGTTTAAAGTATGACAATGGAGCTTTAATCAGGATTGCATTAAATTTTATATTGCTTGGGTAGTATGGACATTTTAACAATGTTGCTTCTTCCCAGCCATGAGCATGTTATGTTTTTCCATTTGTTAACATCTTCATCTATTTCTTTTCTTAGAGTTCCATAGTTCTCTTTATAGAGATCTTTAATGTTTACCTTTTTAGGATATAGGCCTGTTCAACATTTCCACTTCATTCTGGCTAAGTCTAGGAAGGTGGCATGTTTCCAAGTATTGGTATATTTCCTTCAGATTTTCGTATTTCTGGGAAGAGAGTTTCTTATAATATTCATTAAGGATTTTTTGAATTTCTGAGGAGTCTGTTGTTATTTCATATTTATCATTTCTGATTGATGAAATTAGATATTTTGCCCCTATTTTCCTGGTTAGGTTAGCCAAAGGTTTATCTATTTTATTGACCTTTAAAAAAAACCAATTTCTTTATTTATTGATCTCTTGTATAATTCTTTTGTTTTCAATTTCATTTAATTATGCTCTAATTTTGGTTATTTCTTTCCTTCTGCTGGGTTTGGGATTGGAATGTTGGTCCTTTTCCAGTTGCTTGAGATGTTCCATTAAGTTGTTAACTTCCTCTCTTTTCATTCTCTTGAGTAAGGCTTGTAGTGCTATAAATTTCCCTCTTAGGAATTCCTTTGCAGTATCCCAGAGGTGCTGATAATTCAAGTCTTCTTTGTCATTTTGTTCCAAATTTTTGGCAATTTCCTTCTTAATCTGGTCTATGATCCAGCCATCATTCAGCATAATGTTACTTAGTTTTCATGTTTTTGTATGACTATGCAGATTCCTGTTGTTATTGAGTTCAACTTTTATTTCATGATGGCCCAAGAAGATGCAAGAAATAATTTCTATTCTTTTAAATTTGCTGAGGTTAAACTTGTGACCTAAAATGTGATCAATTTTGGAGGATGTTCTCTGAGGTGATGAGAAGAATGTGTATTCAGTTTTGTTAGGACAAAATGTTCTGTAGATGTCTGTATAATCCAATTGTTGAATGGTTAATTTTAAATATAAAATTTATTAGCTTAGCTTCTTTTTGGAGGATCTATCCAAGACTCCAAAGGAGTGTTAAAATCTCCAGCTATTATGGTGCTGGAGGAAATCAAGTTGCTCATGTCTGTTAGAGTCTCTCTTATAAATTGAGGTGAATTATGATTGGGTGCATAAATGTTAATAATTGAAATCTCATCATGTTGAGTGTTACCCATAACAAATATGAAGTGATCATCCTTATCTTTCCTGATTCTTGTTGGTTTAAAGCCTATTGTATCTGCGAATAAAATTGCAACACCTGCTTTTTCTGTTTTCCATTTGCCTGAGACATAGATGACCATCCCTTCACCCTGAGACAATATTTATCTTTTAAGGTAAGATGAGATTCTTTGAAGCTGATATCTCACCTGAATTTTTGTATCAAGTCAGTCAACCTGTGCCTCTTTATAGGGCAATTTAAGCCATTCTCATTAACTGAGAATACAATAAGCCAGGTAGAATTTTGCGTATTGAGTTTTTCGAAAGTCCAGTGGACATTTTTAATCTTTTCACCACTGTGGAAGTTGGAATTTGATCTAAATATCTGAGTGAGTTCACTTTTATGGTGGAAAATTGCACTGGTAATTATAGAGGATAGGTCAGAGAATATCATGGAGAGTTGGTTTAGTTTTGGCAAATTTCTTCAACATGTGAATGTCATTAAAGTATTTAATTTCTCCTCCATAAATGAAACTCAGTGCAGCTAGATACAGGATCCTGGGTTGAAAGTGATTTTGATTAAGGAGATTAAAGGTTAATGACCACCCTCTTCTAGCTTGAAAGGTTTTAGCAGAGAGATCTACAGTCATTCCAATAATCTTCCCCTTGTAGGTTATAGTTTTCTTACATCTGGTTACTTGCAGAATTTTCTCCTTGATTTTAACTTTGGCAAAGTTAATTATAATGTGCCTAGGAGATGTCTTATTCATCTTGAGTCATCCTGGGGTCTGAGTCTGTCTGCTATCTGAATTTCATAATCTCTTGGCATGTCTGGGAAGTTCTCCTTCATATCTCATGAAGAGGAGGCTCTGTGCCTTTAGAAGAAACCTCGTCACCTTCAGGAATTCCTATAAGGCGTATAAGAGTTTCCTTCAAATCATCCCAGAGCTCTCTGAGAGAATGATCTGTTTTTGCCTGCCACGACTCTTCCTCCTTGAATGTTTGGGAGTGTTCAAAAGCTTTGTCTTCAATATCAGGAATCCTTTCTTCTGCCTGCTCCATTCTGTTACTATGGGATTCTACTGTATTTCTCAGATCTTTGAGGGCTGCAAATTCTTGTCGCAATGTGTCAAAATCTTTGGTGATTTTCTCTTTGAATTCATTGAGTTCTTGAGACAACTTTAGAAATGCTCCTTAAATTTCTAATTCAAGCTTCACCTCCATTCTATTAATCTTATTTGTAATCCAAATTCTGAATTTGATTTCTGATATCTGAGCCATCTGTTTATGAATGGGATCTTCAATTGTGTCTGCCATGTTTTTCCTTGGGGGAATTGATCTACTCTGGTTATTCATGTTGCCGGAGTTTTTCCACTGATTCTGCCCCATGTTTATTTTACACCATTTGCTAGATGAACAGATAAGGGGAAATTGGTTGGGGGCTCCTGGAGTAATGATTAACCAGTCGTTTGCCCAAGAGCTGGGACTGGGGTCCGTGCCTTTCCCCCTAGAGCTTTGCAAAGGACCCGTACAGTGCTACATCCTGAGACACTGGGGACTTGCTTGGTGTGGTGGAGCTAAGTGACTCTGTCTTCTTTTCAGCTCGTCTCTGTCCTGCCCTAATGAATTAATTACTCTGGGTTGAAGTCTCAGCTGTGGAGAAATACCAACAATTAAGTCACCTCTACCCCCACAGGCAACAACTGCAAAAGGAAAATCAAGCATAACCACATACCCAGAGTACCACTTTGGATAGTTCTCAGGTGATTGATCCAGTTCCATAGGTCCAAATCTATTGTCCCAGTCAGTACTGGTCTCAGGTTGGGGAGTTCAAAATTCTCTGGCAACTGTATAGGAGGGGTTTGCTGGCAGGTCAAGTGTGGCCCACTCTGGCGATCCGTGAAGTCAGAAGGACTCATCCAGAAAATTAATTAGTCTAGGAAGGTTGATGCCTCCTTCCCCACCTTGCAGCTCTGTCACACCTAGACACTGGTAACCCCTCAGGGCTGTGACCCAGTTCCCTCCAATGAGCAGATGCTCCAGGGATTTACGCCTTCTTGAGTCACAGAGAGATCTATGTCTCTTTGCCCAGGCCACAACTGTCTGCCACTGTCCAGCAGGGGGAGCTTGGGCCTGACAGCCTCTGGTGCTTAACAGAGGCTGGAGTGGTTCACTCCAGTTCCAGCCCCAACCCTGATTGATGTTGCTGGCAGAACAGAACAATTTTGCAGAATTTGTTTCTGTTCCAGTTGTAGTCCTCTCTGGACCAGGTGCTGTTTGAGTTCACAGAAACTGACTCAGCCCCAATCTGTGGTGCTGCCAGGAGCTGGCGTGTCTGTCTCAGCTGCAGACTATTGGGCCAGGTGGGGTCAGAGCTCATACTCAGCTCTCATCCTGCCTGCCTTTGTCTCAGCTATAATCCCCTGAGCGCTAGGTGCTTCTTAGGCTTACTAAAGCAGTCCTTCTAGCTCAGCCCTGCCCTAGGAGTATGCCATATCTGTGCATGTGCCTGCCGCACTCGAACCAGGCAGGTGTTGCATCAGGCATACCCTTTACTCACAGGGCATGCATTTCCATCCCAGATCTTTTCCACAAGCAGCTGCCATTGGAGAAGATGCCCGGCTTCCACTGGTTGCCTCCAGAGGCAGGGAGTGTCTCTCCAAAATATCCCCAGAGGTGTGAGCCCTATTGTACCCGCTATTGTCACTGCTGCTCTGTATCGCAGGGCACCCCCTCACCCTCTCCCATATAGTTCCATCAGTTCACCATCATCTCTTTACTCCCATGGCACAGAATCAGTGCAGCCCAGCAACAGCCCACACCATGTCCACACTTCATAAGAAAATGTCCAAGAATCTGGAATCTATGGGGTAAAGGCCTCTAGATCTCAGGGTGAGAGTGGAGGGAAGTGCTGGGAGTTCAAAATTGTAGGTAGAGAATATATACAGTTTTATACAGTTTTATGCCTGGCAGGAGAGTGCCATGGCAAATTCATAAGTCCCCTCTAGGGAAGGAATTGAAGTTTTTAGAGGGTCTCTAGCATGGGATAAAATAGGAGGGGATCTGAACTCTGCTCACTTGTTTGTATGAGTATACTATGAGCCATTCTCATGGAGGAGAGGACACCCATCTGCTTGGCAATGGATTTTATACCTATTGTTTGTTTCCTTAGGGTCGCAACTCACCTCAGCAGGGTTGATATGCATTCTTCAATCTTCCCTCTTGGCTCAGCTCCAAACCATTGGCTTACTTACTAAACTTCTGTCCTTTAACTCTCCTTCTGGATAGAAGCCTCTGTGGAAATCTGGCTCCAGTGGGCCATCTTGCCTCCATCCCTTCGGCTACATAGAGGATGTGCATTATTTCAAGTGTTATTGGCCATTCATCTGTCTTCTGTAGAGAAGGTTTTGTTCATGTCTCTTTCCCAGTGATATATGGGATTATTGGGTCTTTTTATGTTGATTAATTTGAGGTCTCTATAGATTCTAGTTACTAGGCATTTGATGGATCATTCCTAATATGCAAATATCCTTCTCCATTCTGAATGTTGTCTGTTTGCTTTGATTGTTGTGTCCTTAGCTGTGAAGATACTTTTCAGTTTAATTAAGTCCTATTTGTTTATTTTTGTTGTTGCAATGGCCACAGAAGGCCTCTCCATGTATCTTTCTCCAGGCCAACATCTTCAAAGTTTTTCTCACACTTTCTTTGAGCATTTTTATTGTTGCCTTAGATTTATATATTTCATTCATCCTGAAATAATTTTTATAAGGGGTGAAATGTGTGGCTCAAGTTTTAGTCTTTTACTAGTGGTTATCCAGGTCTCCTAGCACCATTTAAAGAATGGGATTTCTTCCCCAGTAAATACTTTTGTTTGGTTTATCAAAGATCTTGTGGCTATCAAATATTAGTTTCATCTTATTGTTTTCTATTTGGTTCCAAAAGCTGGTGTCTCAATTTTTGTGCCAATACCATTCTGTTTTGATCACTGTGGCCTTCTAGTATAGTCAAAACTCTGGGAGGGAAATGCCCCAGCTTTGTTTTTATTTGTAAGAATTGCCTTTGATACATGGATGTTTTCTGGTTCCATATAAAACTAATTACTATTTTTACCAAATCTTGAAAGTATATTGTTGGTATTTTAATGGAGATTGCATTGAATCTGTAGATTGCTTTGGAATTATAGACATTTTAACAATGTTCATTCTTCCCAGCCATGAGCATGTTATGCTCCTACATTTGTTAATGTCTTCTGCTATTTTTTTACTTATATTTTAATAATTCTCTTTATAGAGCTTCTTAACCTCTTTTGTTAGGTATATTCCTAGGTATTTCATTTTCTTTGAAGCTGCTATGAAGAGAATTGTGTCTTTAATTAGCTCCTCAACTTGGCTATTGTTGTCTTATACAAAGGATACTGATTTGTGGACATTGATTTTATATCCTGAGACATTACTGTATTTCCACTTCCAGGATTCTTGTGGTTGATCTTTGGGGTACTCTAAGTATAAGATCATATAATCAGTGAAGAGTGATAGTTTGATCTCCTTTGTTTCCATCTGGATATCCATTATATCCTTCTCTTACATGATTGCATTGTCTAGAACTTTCAGCACAGTGTTGAATTATACTGATGATAGATGGTTCCAGTTCTAAGTGGAAAAGTTTTTCCTCCAAGTTCCAGTTTTCCTCCATTCAGTATGGTATTAGCTGTGGGTTGTCATAGGTGACTTTAATAAGTTTAAGAAATGTACCACCTATGCCTATATTCTTAAGTGTTCTTGTTTGGAAAGGATGCTGAATTTTGTACAATGTTTTCTCTGTATCTGTTGAGACAATCCCATGGTCTTTGTTTTTGCTTCTGTTGATATAGTGTATTAAATTTATGGATTTGTGTATTTTAAACCAGGCTTGCAAGTCTGGCTGAAACCTACTTGATCATGATGTATAATTTTTTAATGTATAGCTATGATCTATTGGCTATTTTTTCTTTATTAAATCATAAAAAGGTAGATTATGTATGCATTTATGGGGTATATTGTGCTCATTTCACACACAATTTGGAATGCTTACACTGTACTAGTTAATATATCCCTCACCTCATTACTTAATTATTGTTTTAAGACATTTATACTCCATACTTGATAGATTTGAAATGTGCCCTTGCAATATGCACCATAGGTGTGATCCCTCTTTTGCATCTATATTTATTAATGAAATTGGTCTATAGTTATACTGTTTAGTGAAGTCTTTTCTGGACTTTTTTATCAAGGTGATTTTTGTTTCAAGGCACATTTTTGGGAAGATTTTGTCCTCGATTTTTAAAAATAATTTCTTGAGTATGGGTTTAGCTCTTTGAAGGTTTGATAGAATTCTGATGTAAAGCCATTTAGACCTAGGTATTTAATTTTTTTTTTTGACATCTTATTGCTTCTTTGATTACAGAGCTGGTATTAGCCTATTTAAGATAACTATTTCTTATTGGTTAAGTCTAGGGAGAGGGTGTGATTTCGGGTATTGATCCATTCTATTTTCAGAAACTGGACAATTTGTTGTTCAATTTCTGAACGTAGAATTTCTTGTAATATTTAGAGATGTTGAATTTTATCTCTGTGATATCTGTTATTATTACTCCTTGTATCTCTGTGATATCTGTTATTATTGATCTTTAACATTTCTGACTGAAGTTATTAGAGATTTTACTTTTCTGTTTTTATTAATTCTGGCCAAAGTTTTATTGATTTTATTCATTTGTTTTGGAAAAATCAACTTTTGTTTCATGAAATTTCTGAATGATTCTTTATTTTAAATTTCATGAATCTCTGGTTTAATTTTGGTTATTTCTTTTCTTCTGCTAGGTTTGAGATCAGATTGTTTTTCTGTTTCCATATTCTTAAGATAATGCATTATTTTGTTGATGTGCTCTCTTTCTGTTTTTCAGATTTAGCAATCTAGGGAAAAGAATTTCCCTCTTAAGGCTGCTTTTTGCAGTATCCCACAAGTTTTAATAATATATCTTCATTGATTTTATGTTTGAGGAATTTAACAATTTCCTCTTTTATCTCTTCCATCACCCAACTGGCCTTCTACATAAGGTTGTTTAATTTGCATGCACTTGGGGGGGTATGTACATTTTTGAGGAATTTAGTTCCACCTTTATTGCCTCGTGGTCTGAGAAGATACAAGGTATCATTTCAATTCTTTTAATGTTGTTGAGGTTTTATTAATATCCCAGGATATGATCTATTTTAGATAGAGAAGGGAGATAATGAGAAAAATAGTAACCACTCTCTAGTTTCTGAAGAGGATGAATCCTGTTACTCTGGCTTTGTTGCCCTTGGTGAGTGTCTGGTCATTTTCTTACCATTCAGTCCTGGCCAGATTGGGGGTCTTAAAACTCTCCAGAATCCTTAGACATCATGTCTCACAGGGACTCCTGACAACTTTTCCTTGGGGGTGGGTAAGCCACTCAGCTTGCCACTAGAGTGAAAGCTCGAGCTCAGCAGGTGGGCCTGAGTCAGCAATCCTTTAGGCCCCTGTAGATAGTTCTACCCACATGAACTTTTCACAGTGGCAGCCCAGCTAGCAAGCATGACCTTCCCTCAATGGTGGCCCAGCCAATGGTAAATCCATTTCTCCTAATATTCAAACACAGCCGCTGTACACTGTTAGAGTCCACCCACTTGTCCAAACTTTTCACTAAATGTACAGTTTCCCCCCAAATCCAAAAGCTGGAGAATGGCTCCCCTGCTTCCCTAGATCTCTGTTCAGGCACCAAATGGTACTGCCTGCTCCTATGCACTTGCCTTCTATGTGAGTCCTCCACTTCTCCAGACCTTCTATGTCTCCTGTAGTCCACCACTGCCTCACTTTACCCACGGAGAGATGACCCCAGGTAAGTTCCCCATGCCAAATATTGTTGAGTTCTCTTTCTTTCTCCTGCCTTGCTGGGAGAGGTTGGGATGGAGATGCTTCTACTCTGACATCTTGCTCTACCCCCTGACTTAAGCCTCAAATATCATTAATCATAAAGAAAAAAATAATTTGGATTTCATGAAGTTAAAGAAAAACTCTGTTCCTTGAGAAACGTGATTAAAACAATGAAGACAAGGGCCACGCATGGTGGCACATGCCTGTAAACCTGGCACTCTGAGAGGCCAAGGCAAGTGAATCTTTTAAGCTCAGGATTTCAAGACCAGCCTGAGCAATAGTGAGACCCATCTCTACTAAAAATAAAAAAAAAAAAGTTAAGGCAAGACTATCAAAGAGCTTGAGGCTGCTTTGAGCTATCATGCCATAGCACTCTACTTAGGACACCAGAATGAGACTCTGTCTGAAAAAAAAATGAAGTTGAGATCATTCTAAAATATTTTCATTATTAGGCAAAATAAATTCAATTTGGCAGACAATTAAAAACATAAACTTATATTAGAATGGTTGAGATCCTAAATCTCAATTTAGGATCACTAATACTACCTAGTATTTTATGCTAACTGTATGGCCTTAAAGCAGATTCAAACAAATGAAGTTCTCCTTGGCAAGTTTGACAAACATCTTGTATATTGAGACTTACTTCTATGAGAAAATGAAGGCTGCAACAAAGATCAAAGAGTCAAGAAGGTGAAGGGTCTTTCAGCTAGTGTGAGAGTCATGTATCTTGGAAATCTTCTTTGTGACATATATAATTGTCAACTACACGGGCTGTGGGATATTCTGAGTAATCTATTCCTTTGGGCCCATCTACCTTCCTCTCTCAAAGCTCAAGACAACTGAATCAATAACAATTATTATTCATATAATGTGAGATGAAGACTTCATAAATAAGCTGCCCTTTTTTCCCAATAATACGCATGAAGAGAAATAGATATGTAGGTATTCCTTAATTTGCACAGTGCTGTATTAATGTTTCACAGTTACAATATGCATGTGTTTCAATAAAACCACTGCTATGCTAAGTGAATACTCATGGAGGATTATTTTCAGGACACAATGTTCACTCATTTTCAACACACTTTATGTTCCTCCCTTCATTCCCTCCAGCTCACCCTGATTTTTTCTCTCATTTGTTCTTTCCATCTAATGTTTGTATATTGGTATTTCATTTCATTCTTCTTAATTTTTCTTTTGGACTCAAACATGAATAATATGATAGTAATGGAAGGAAAAGGCAGCTTATAGTTAACAAAGTAATGAAAGTAGTGAGTTGCAATCACATGCAAATATTAAAAAGTTAATGAGCATTAACTGCATTAATTAATGTAAGCATTAACTACATTTCTGTGTGTAGTACTATGCTAAGGAAGGAATCAAATAGCAACCAAAAAGACCCTCTATTTCAAAGATCTCATATCCTTGTGAGGACTCCAAAACTTAGACACAACTAATCACAACTCAAAACAGATAAAAGTAGGAATAATGGGATATTTTCAACCACATGAGTATAGTAGCACCAAGCAGAGATTTCATTTATCAAGTAGGATGGGACAAAGATTCATAGAAGTGTTGTCATTAAGTATTTTTATAAGAAAAAAGTGTTAGATCTCAAGCAACTAACATTAAATATAACAAGCAAGTTAAGTTAAAAGCTCTAATTAGGAATGTAAACCAGTAAATTTCAAACATATTGAGGGCTTAGAGACATGGGAAATATAATTGGGCAAGTAGGTTGTGACATGAAGATTCAGATATCTGAAAGTCAAACAGAGGCTCTAAGTGTACTCCTTTACTGTAATCACTGACTTATTATTCAAAAATATTTCCTGTGTTTCTAATGTTTATTAAAATTTTTAAAGGAAAATATTGTGATCAAAACTTGAGCTTTATCTTTTCAGAGATTTCTTTGCTAATGAAGAATTTGCTTACTGTTTATTTTCCTTTTCTCAATTATATATAATTCATAATAACATTTTTAAATTTTTTTAGGTTAATATAAAACTATGTACAATTAAGTGATTAGGTTATATTGTTTATGTTTGTTAGGTAAAATCCAAGTTGCAGGTAACTCCTTCATTCAGGAGATGTGCCGTATGCATCTACATTGTACCCTTCTCTTCTCCCTCACCACCTTCTTCATTTAAATATGTTTTTCTCTCATGTGGGCATATGCATGTTTACTTTTATTATTTTTTTCATAATTCCTAGACAATGGCTATGAGTATATTTTGAGCATCTTGAATAATAGATTTTTCTTCAATAGGTAATATTTAAAGGGAAGTGATATTAATTGATGAGGGTGAAGATAGTTATATGGAATTGTTCTAGGAAGTTGTTTCAACAGATCAGAGAAGAACTAGAAACAGGGCTTTAATAGTGAAAATGAGGTAGAGAATAAGTTTTTACAAATAAATAAATAAATAAATAAATGAGTAAAATAGTGAAGCTTGTGTAAGTTAATGCAGGAGGAATAAAGACTATAACATATTTTGAGACATGTGTTTTGTAAAAGATAGCGGTGCCATTTATCAATATATAAGAAATGTTGTAAAGAATGCATAATTTCAAGACAATAAAAGCAATAGTTTTAAAACATACCACCCATCTATAGAAATACTAAGGAAATAAATGTGGCACATTGTCTCAAATCTACATTGTGTACCAGAAGTTAAAAGGGACTTGGTCTTCGGCCCTGTTTGAGGTGTATCCTCAGTTCTGCAACCAGCCAACTGGTGGCATTTCACCACTCTGACTTGCCTATCCATGAATGTGTGAGTAGAACTAGCTAGGATTTACATTTTCTTTCACATACTTAATTCTAAAATTTAGTCATGGACCTGAAACGCAAAGAAAAATAAGACCAAACACCTAATTTCATCTATATTTTTAAATTGTACATCAATTACTCTATTAGTACTTTGGGGGACTTATGCAGGAGGATCACTTGAGGCCTAGAATCAGAGACAAGTCTGAGCAAAAGTAATACCTGCTCTCTACAAAATTATGGAAAACTTAATTTGGCATGCTGGTTTGCACCTATAATCTAGATGCTTGGGAGACTGAGGGAGGAGGATTACCTGTGCCCGGGAGTCTGTGATTGCAATGAGTTATGATGACACCACTTCTAGCCTGGACAATAGAGTGAGATTTTCATTCAATCAATCAGTCAATCAATCAATCAATTCGAAAGCATAAAAAGAGGACAATTTGGGCAGAAAATATCATAATTAACTGTATCCAGTTGATAACAGTGGCAGTTTTCAATTTTCTGGACTTTAAACTAAAGAACGTTTCAGTATCCAGTTTATTTCTGTCATTAATGTGAACTCTTATGAGTATTTTCCATAAGATGTGCCCTGGCTTAGCCACTTTTGGCAGTTTTAATACTCACAAAATGCAATGTACATATCACAGTAATCTAACAAAATATTTATTGATATGTCCACTACTTTACACATTATAAAAGAGAAGAACATGAAATCTTCAATGAGGTCACACTAACTCAGACTAATACTTATGGTACTAGAGCTCTGAAAATCTTACAACATTATAATTTCATGAAATAATATAACAATAACCATTCAAATAATGATAATGAAACAGTTTCTAGCATTCATTCAGGTTATCAGAAAGAAAATAGAGAATCACATTTCTTTATTTCTTTTTTTTTTTTTCTTCTTGAGAATCACATTTCAAAATGATTCACTTCAAAAATAATTCCAGTATCTGGAGCAATCACTTCTGAAAATAGCCCTGAAACATCAGATGTTTGTGACAGATATTAGAGATATAAATACTTCCATGCTTTAAGATGTGAGTAATTGTAATTAATTGTAAGGATTCTGGGATACCGTAAATAAGTTTTGGGTGACTTTAGCTTTAAGTAATCTTTTCTGAGATTCCAAATAATCTCATGTGAAACAAAAACCACTTTCTCATGAGAATATTTTTGTAACCTCCCTTTGGTACACCTTCAATCTGCAATTATATGTTTTGTTCCAATAAATAAGTCCTGACTAAGACAGAACCCTCTATCAGAAGGTTCTGACATCTTCTAGGAATTCATCCACTCCCTGCCTATGGTAAGAAGTTTGAGACTGAGAAAAAAGAAGACCTGTACTGGTGAATTCGCTTGCCAATCCTTACAGAGGGTGCTAGACTCATGGTGAGGAGATGGTGTCATATGTAAAAATAACTGTTAATGTATTTCTGCTGAAATAACAGAAATGGGGTCTTGGTTGTAGGAGCTGCTTACCTAAAGTTTTCCTTATATTAAAGTTAAAACTCAGGAATTGTCAGGGTCCTTAGAGAGGGAAGAGAAGGCAAAGTTTGAAAAAAGTAAGAAAACAAAAGCCTAATTGAGGGTCCAAGAACAGCATTCCAAGAGTTAAGATTTAACTGATAGAGAAAAAATAATATTTAAATGAGAGACTCAACTGTTGTTTGGAGCTCTGGAGGAAGATATGTGATGTTGTACACCTTCAAAGGATTTGTGTAGAAGTAGGAATTCAGTCATATGTGATTGGAACAGTTAAATGCCTTTTTGATCTCCAGGTATGAAATATCTTTCTGGCTAGGATAAGTAATACACTATACAGATTAATAAATCTATAGAAGGTATATTCTAGAAGGAATATTGTCTGTGGGATGAGACATCTCTCTTTTTCTCTTCATATACTTTCACTTTTAATGACATTAACTCTTCAGTTCTAAATGAGCTCCAGTGAGATGTATTACCTCCAAATCTTTTATATATAAAAGTTTAAAATGGTTCCTAGATTACTGGTAAATTATATGTTTTTGCTAGATATTAGCAAGCATAGTGTAAAGTAGTTAATTTCATATTTAAACAAAATTACTATGACTATGTGTCTTCTATGTCCAAACAGAGTGTGAAGAGTGCAATCTCAATCTTAAAGTCACACAAAGTAGAATTAGTTAAGGGAAATTCATGTAGGAAGGTAATACTTTGAAGAATACCTGAAATCCTAAGTGGTAAATGTCAAATATAAAAACAAAAAAAAAGTGCATTGGTAGAAATTTAAAAAATAGTGGAATCCCTGTGATATAGTCATAGGAATATTTTTATAGAATTTTTGTACAAACTTGTTTTTAAGAAATGATTTAATTGTTACTATTTCTAATGAGGCATGAACACATTTGAGAGTATAAAAGATCAGAAGGTACATACAAATTTTGATGTGGGAATGAGCAAGTCATATCTAGGGCTTAGGTAAAACAATCACCCAAAATTAGAGAACGACTATGAAAACTTAAACTAGTTAAAACAAAAGACATTCTTCTCATTAAAATATCTATGTACATATGAAGTAGGACAATTAATCTCATAATCCTATCCTAGAAACACTATCCTAGCTACATGTCTCATTGCTGAATATCACTGTGGTTACCTTTGAGGTACTCCCTGGAGAAGCTATGCACTGATGCCAGCATCTACTGTACCCTTCAAAGCAATTTTGGAACTCTCTCTGGAATGGCCATCAGAGCTATCATCATATTATCTTTAATGTCATCAAATGTTTTCTTTTACCACATGTCTTTGGGTAAGGAAAAAATCATTTAGGGTCAAATCAAGTGGGTTGGGTGCATTGTCATGATGCAAGAGCCAATTTTTACACACATTTTCCTCATGCCAAGAATATCACTTAACATTTTCCTCTTTCTCTATTGATGTTTACTTGGTCTGATATGCTTCTCACAGTCAGCTGACTAGTATACAATTCGACAAATTTTGCAATGTTTTTGTCAGTTCTGTGGATGGTGGCAAGTCCATGAACTTAATTGCCAGAGCTCACAGACACAAGAAATATTCATGTATTTATACATTCAAGTGTTCATATATTGATGGTACCATTGCCAATCCTGTTATTAAAAATGAAGCAGGATTAAGTATATATTTGAGTTACACATTAGTTGTTGCAGTTTTGTTGGTGGTAGTCTTGATGCTGGTACTGGTTGTAGCAGTTGTGTCCATGACACAATCAGAAGAGAAGATGAGTGTAAAGAAGAGAGTGCAAAGTAAGATATTCTGGAAAAGAGAGAGATGAAGAAAGGGAATTGTGAGCCTGCAATATATGTATATATGTATATTTAAGAGAAGTGAAGTGCATATTACGGGAAGTCAAACTTTTATGTTGTACGAGAAAGCTGAGTGTATCAGAAAGCAGTGAGTTGAGTGACTAAATGTGGGTAGTGTTTCTGGTGAAGTGGGATGCCTCACCTTATTAGTTGCGATGACTTTCTTCTTTATTTTTTTAACATGAGTGGTTCTGATACTTCACATGTGCAGCACCCTCCCCACCCAAAAAAATTGTGTAAAGCTACTATGCCGTTGGAATTCCAAGTCCGTAAGAAGTTGGCTTCTTTGTTAAGGGATTTGTCTGATACTTGTGACTCTCCCTCCTTGAAAAGCACATGCTATAAAAATTTCTTTACTAGTTATACCACAAAAGAATGTTGTCGGATATAGTAGACATTCAGAAAGTTTGAGTGGAAGACTGAAAAAGCGTAGGTCTACACAGCAGTGTATGGAAATGTATAAACTGTGATTCATCTAATATTTGCATGCCAAAGATATATTAACACTTCTACAAATATTATTTTGTTTTTTAAAAATATTACATAGTTTTAAAATGGTACTGAAGTTCTAGTTTTGGCTAAGGGCAAAAATATAATGATTCCTTGTTTCAATTCTCCCTGCCGATAGCTCTTTTTATGAGACGTGATCCTTCATTAAGTTGTATTCAAATTTTCTTCTGGAGTTTTTTACTTTTGGCCATACTTTTAAATAATGTCATTCTACATAAGACATATTGTTTAGATGTCAGGTTTTTCTAGATAAACTTTAGCTCTTTTTTATCACCATTCTTCCTATCCTCCTCTCCATATCTATGTGTAGCTAAATCAGAATTTTCTATTTATGTATGGCAAATTGCTGTTTTAAACACAACACTAAATGGAAATGTATGTAAATAACTATTGATGATACCTCTTTTGATCTTCTTTGTAGGATAAAAACATGTGCTAACATCAATGCATCCAATTATGCTATTTTTATGATATCTATTAAGGTTTGTATTATTTCCTAACATAATGTGTGTGTACGTGTATAGAGAGAAACATTTCAATTTTCTTCAGAAAATAATGAAATATTTAAATGGAAAACATTATACAACCTGTAAATTCATAGTAAGAATGAATGATGTCTCATGTGTTGGGAGAAAATGATTTGAGTTTTGTTGGTTATGGAAATATGTCGTGCTGTATTTCTGCAGGTATAAATACCAGGAAAAATGCTGAAGTTTCCAGATGTCTGAAAATGTATAGTTGTGATGTAGATGTGGGAGAAATTGCAGGAACTTTTTTCAGAGTTTTGGCAATGATTATTCAAAATAAAAGTAGATTTGAACATAAATAAAATTATCATGAAACAGAAAGAGTTCTTGGCCAGGTGCAGTGGGTCACATCTGTAATCCTAGCTCTTCGGGAAGCTAAGGCAAGAGAATTTCTTCAGCCTATGTGTTGAGATCAGGCTGGGGGAGATAGGCAGATCTTTTCCTATAAAAAAGCAAAAAAGAGAGAAAGAGAAAAGAAATTAGCTGGGGTTAACACCTTAGTCCTAAGGACAGGAGAGGCTGAGGCAGGAGCATTGCTTGAGTCTAGGAGTTCAAGGCTTCATTGAACTATGATTGGGCCCCTGCACTTTAGCCTGTGCAAAAGAACAAGACCCTGTATTGTTTTATTATTTTTATTTTTGCATATACATGTGTTAATTAGGTTTCCACTTTTTGCCTTCACAGAATTTAAAAGGCTTGACATTTAATAACAATAACAATGGTTAAGATAAGGACTAGAAATAAAAACCAAGTAAAGAATGAATGAAGATAAATACATTCAGAAAAGAAAACAGATGATTACTGCATCAAAATATTCAGCAATATTAGTAATAATTATGACAAGAAAGTAATGTTCACCTCATCAAATAAGACCTTATAGAGTGCTTTGACTCTGAGGTTCAGTATGAAGTCATCAGTTAACTTCTTATTTTTTTTCCAAAGTCTCAAAAAATAGACCACTAATAATATACAAATAAAAGTAAAGGAGAATTTCTAAAAACAGATCATGCCAAATTGTATAGACAATAGAAAAAGAAGAAATATTTAAAAATCTTTCTACTAGATCTGGATACACCTGATATTGAAATTGGAGAAAAAATATTGTTACAAAGGGAGATTACAAACATATTTCACTTATAAGTGAGGATGCAATATCCTAAACAACATATTAACAAGTTGAATTAAAAATTAATGTTTAAGTAATGTACTTTAGTCAAAATTGAATCCATTTTATGTGAGAATTAGTCATCATTTTCTTTCCTTTTTTTGTTTTCTTTCCTCACCCTCTCCCTCCTTCGCTCTCTGTCAGTTCTCCCCTGCCCCCATGCTACATTGTGTCATTAATTGTCACTAATTGTCCTCAAATCAAAGGACATTCCTGTGATGTTTCACTTCTCCATTCCTGTGATGTTTCACTAAGAATAATGTGTTCCACCTCCATCCAAGTTAGTACAAATGCTGCAAAGTCTCCATTGTTTTTGATGGCTGAGTAATCCACCATATACATATTCCATAGCTTACCAATCCATTCCTGGGTTGAAGGACATTTAGGCTGTTTCCACATTTTAGCAATTGTAAATTGGGTCACAATAAACAGCCTAGTACAAGTGTCTTTATAATAAAAGTTTTTTTTTTCTTCTGGATAGATGCCCAGTAATGGGATTGCAGGATCAAATGGGAGGGCTAGGTTGAGTTCTTGGAGCTTTCACCATACTTCCTTCCAAAAATAAGGCTGTATTAGTTTGCATTCCCATCAGCAGTGTAGAAGTGTTCCTTTCTCCCCACATCAGCGCTCACATCTGATCTGCAATTTTGAGATTTTGTGATATAGGCCATTCTCACTGGAGTTAGATGGTATCGCATCAACCTACCCAATGGGAAAGGATATTTGTGCATTTTGAATCTGACAAGAGTTTAATTACCAGGATCTATACAGAACTTCAATTAATCTATAAGAAAAAAAAAAACTCCCACACATCAATGGGGAAGAGAGATGAATAGAATCTTCTCTAAAGACGGACAGATGAATGGCCAGTAAACACTGGAGAAATGCTCATTATCCCGAAGTATTAGAGAAATGAGTCTCTGTATTAAAAAAAAAAAAAAAAAAAACATTCTGAGAATAAAATTTCCTTATAGGTATAAGTGAGAAAATTATACCCTTAAATTTTATTTTCACTTGATCAATGATTGAATATTTGAAGCCAGACTAATTCTACTAGCTCTTACATTTTAACAGCAGTTATCTATTGCTCTATTCCAGATAGTTACTCAAATAGGTTTGGAACTCTTCCATTATTATCTTTCATATAAATTGGTTAAGAAATTGATGCCCTAGAGGAGTTAGATGAATTATCTCTTTTTATTTGAACATTTGTAACATTTTTCTTCCTGTAAGATCATTGAAAAGCTGCTCTGGCCTGGATTTCAAGAAATACCCTCATGGAGCCTATAAATGGTAGCTGGTCTCAGCCCCACATTCTCCTTCTCACAGGCATCCCCGGACTGGAGGCTGTTCAGATATGGATTTCTATCCCACTGTGTGTCATGTATCTTGTTGCCCTAGTAGGAAACTGCACCATCCTCTTTGTTATTAAAACCACTCCCAGCCTACATGAGCCTCAGTACATTTTCCTTTCTATGCTGGCAACTACAGATTTGGGTCTGTCTTTATCCACTCTACCGACAGTGCTCAATGTCTTCCTCCTAAATCACAGGGAGATCGAGTTCCACTCTTGTCTGACACAGATGTTCTTCATCCACACCTTCTCATGCATGGAGTCAGCCATCCTGCTGGCCATGGCCTTTGACAGGTTTGTAGCTATTCGCAACCCACTGCACTATACTGTCATCTTAACTACCCCTCGGATTATTCGAATGGGGTTGGCAGCTGTGTTTAGGGGTGTGACATTGATGGTACCATTGCCAATCCTGCTCAAGCGACTGCCCTTCTGCAAAGATGTCATCCTATCCCACTGTTATTGCTACCACCCTGATGTGATGAAGCTGGCCTGTGGCCCTGTCAGAGTCAACATGATTTATGGGTTGTCCCTTGTCATTGGCTCCTTTGGAATTGACTCAATGTTCATTGTTATTTCATACATCTTGATCTTGAAGACAGTTCTGGGTATTGCCTCAAAAGGTGGTCAGCTAAAGGCACTTAATACCTGTGTTTCTCACATCTTCACTGTCTTCATCTTTTATGTGCCTCTCATTGTGCTGACTCTAATTCATAGGTTTGGTAAATTTTCATCTCCTCTTCTCCATGTCTCCATGGCCAATCTCTTCCTGTTCTTGACTCCTGTCCTTAATCCCTTGGTTTATAGCCTCAAAACCAAACAGATAAGATTGGCAATGCATAAGGTAATCAAAAGCAAGGGACGGTTGCTCAATTAGTCAAGTATGGCCTCAATGAATAAGATAACATGACTCTCTCTTCTTCTCTCTGTTTCTCTCTGAGGAATCACTTAAAGGTATGGCTTTGTGAGAATCAAGATATTTTCCTTTTGTCTGACAATAAGCTCATGGTATTATCTTAGTGCAATTCATTATTCACAGTGCAACATGATAGATCTTTCTGAAATATTTTTCTTTCTCTTATACATAATTTAAAATGATTAAGTGATTTACAATTAGCTTTAGGATAAGGGCAAAGTTAGTAAGATATTTTTAAAAGCTTTCTATTCCCCCATTGTTCATTTTTTTCTCCAGCCTCAGTTTAGGGACATGGTCGTGCTTCTTCTTCTCAGATCAGATAAATTGATATACATGTATTTTTATACATACACACAGCCATCATATGACTCCAAGATTTTATCAATTGCTTAGCTTCAAATTTCAACATTGATTTAAACAAAACATTTTCGACTATTTTAGAAAAGTCATGTTTGCTTTGTTCTTTAATGTTCCTATAAAATATTTAATATGGCATAATTTCACTTACATTTTTATGTCTATGTTCCTCAATTAACTATGCATTATTGTGGGAAGGTACTGTACTATTTTAGTCTGTATCTTTAAATAGGTATTCTGTTCAAAGCAAAGTCAATTCCTATTCTTTCCTTTCATAAATAAGTGAATATTCATGGGCATAGGTAGCTGTAATTTTCATTTGTGACTCTTATCACCTTATATTAACATAACTGTTGTTCAAAGACTCTTTCAGAGACCACTTCTATTGTCCTGGCCAATGCATCTCAGTACCTAACAGAGTTATCTGCAATATTGTACAATAAATATATGTTGATCAATAAGTAAATAAATTAATAAATGTTTCAACTGATATCACTCATAATCTGTTATACCAATAAAAGTATGATTTTTGCACTTTTTTTGCAAAGTGTCTTTACTATAAGGTGGGGGTAATACCTTTCTTTTGAGGGGAAGGGGGCAAGGTGATGGAAAGGCAGGAGGAGTACACTGCAGTGTTTAAGCCAGCTGTCAGTAGCAGTGCCAGTCAAGACTTTTAGAACTATGTTCCACAGGGTTGTGTGGGACTCAGGCCCTTGGTCCCTGGCTGTTCCCTTCATAATAGAGGGGTCACAGTTCCCATGCTCCAACCTGCTCTCCCTCAGCCTCCATCCATGTTGAAGGCTTTCAAGACTGTGAAGTGAAAGTTTGTTGATTCCACTGGCTCAAAGAGAACTGCTTTGTTTGTTTGTTTGTTTGTTTGTTTTCTGTGAATACTTATCATACCAAAATTGGATGATCTGGAAATTGAGTATCTACATCAAGGGCATATTTAGGAATTTCCTATTTATTTATTACCTTTCTTCTTCACCTCTAGACCCATCAATTTGAACTATGTCCTTGTTAATGTCATATTTGCTCAAGTGTTATACATGTAAGCCTCTGTTTGTTGAACATTTTCATATGTTACACTGATCTACTGCTCATTATTTTAAACTATTAATATTTTAATAGTTAAATTGATGAAATATACTATAACTATTCTTTAAAGCAAGTAAGGGACATCTTTAAAACACTTTATTTTTAAAAGGAGGAAAGAAATTGAGCCATTAAATGTCTACCTTGGCTTTAAATTTTAATTGCATTGCCAAAAATATTATCTATTAAAGAAATCAGATGAGTTTTATCAGTTCTGTTTAAAAAGTAAGGAGCAAAAAATAAAAACACTAAATTTATCTCCCCAATTCAAAATTTTTTGATTCAGTATTAAATACCACCACATATTATAAATTAGAGTATATTAATCATTTAAATAAGGCTCTTTATTTTTTGTGCCATGTAAAATTTCAATATATACAAATATGTTGGCAATATGGGACATAATATATTTAGTTTATATAATTTTTACCTAATTTTATTGTTCCTCATGTTCACTTAAACATATTATGAATCCCTTGATTTCAGCACAGTAACATTTGTCTTGTTCAAAGATTATATATATATATATATATATATATATATTTAATTTATTTATCTTTTGTTTTTTGAGACAGAATCTCAAGCTATTGGCCCTAGGCAGAGTGCCATGACATCCTCATAGCTCACAGCATCCTCCAACTTTTGTGCCCAAGCAATCCTTTTGCCTCAGTGTTTTTTCTATTTTTAGTAGAAACAGGGGTCTCACTTTTGCTCAGGATGGTCTCAAACTCGTGAGCTCAAGCCATCCACCTGCCTCAGCCTCCAAGATTGCTAGGATTACAGGAGTAAGACACTGCATCCAGCCAAAGATATAGTATTTTGATTATCAGTCTATGGGTACACGGTGCTGCTAGTAATTCTAGAAATAAGACTATAATTTAAACTCCCATGTGTATTGATTCAAGGCTTTATCTTTTCAATCAACTAGTAAAATTTGTGTATGTTTATGCTATACAACATGATGCTATGAAATACATATGCATTGTAGAACAGCCTACTCAAACTAATTACCATAAGTTTACCTCAATTATTCTCCAGGTATTTGTGGCAAGAACACTAAAATCTATTCTTTTAGCACTCTTCAAATATATAATATACTGTTATTAACTACAGTAACCATAGTAGACAATAGGTCTCTTGAACTTATTCCTCCTGCCTAACCAAAATTTTGTCTCTTTTGACCAATCTCTCCCATCCACTTCCTTCCTCCAGCCTGTGTTAACCACTTTTGTATTTGGTGCTTCTGTGAGTTCAGCCTTTTAGTTCTACATGAGACCAAGCACTATTCATTTACCATTTCTGGTTTAATTAGTACATTATCCTCCATGTTCATCCATGCTATTGAAAACAAGGACTTTTTTCTTTTCTAAGGTCACACTTTCCTCCATTGTATAAATAAACCACATTTTCTGTGTCCATTCATCTATTTCTGAACACAAAAACTGATTCCCTGTCTTAGCTATCATGAATTGGAGTAAAAATGTCTTCAAAAGATTGATTTCATTCTCTTTGTGTGTATACCCAGTAATGGGTTTGCTGAAAATATTGTAAATCTATTTTTAATATTTTGAGGAGAATCCATGTTACTTTCCCTAATGACTATAGTAATTTATATTATGAAGAATAGTGGGCAAGAGTTTCCTTTTCCCCACAACTTTATTAAAACTTATTAACTTTTGCCTTTTTGAAAATAGCCATTCTGATATGATATCTCTTTATAAATTAAATTTACATTTTTCAGATGATTGGTGATATTGAACATTTTTTCATGTAACATTGGATATTTGTATAATTTATTTTAATACATATACAATTCACATTATTTGATCCTTTGCCCATCTTTTAATCAGGTTATGTTTTTGCTATTGAATTGAATTTCTTTTACATTATGAATACATTATACATTCTTTTACATTACGTACTTCTCAGATGCATGGTTTCCAAATATTTTCTCCAAGTTTGTAGGTTGTTTCTATATTTGTTGTTCCTTTGGTTGACCACAAATTTAAAATGAAACAAAGTATAATAATATAGGGACATGGAAACAAACAGCTCTGAGATGCCACCTAACTCCAGTCAGACCAGCCCATATCACAAAGTCCCAAATCTGCAGATGCTGATGTGGACGTGACAAGAAGAGAACACTTTTACTTTGCCAGTGGAATTGCAAACTAATACAACCTTTATGGAAGGAAGCAAGGAGAATTCTTAAAGAATTAAAAGTCTACCTTCCATTTGATCCTGCAATTCCATTACTAGGCATCCACTCAGAAGAACAAAAATAATTTTGCCACAAAGACATTTGAAGAATATTTATTGCAGCTCAGTTCATAATTGCCAAATTGGGGAAGCAACCCAAATGCTCATCAACCCATGAATATATTAATAAACTGCAGAATATTTATATCATGGAATACTATTCAGCCATAAGATAAATGGATATTTTACATCTTTTATGTTTATCTGTATGGAGTTGAAATACATTTCTCTTAGTAAGTTTCTCAAGAATGGAAAAAAAAGTATCCAATGTACTCAAGACTAATAGGAAACCAATATATAAATAATTACACACCCACATGAACTATAAAACACAAATATAGTCTAGCAAGGGCAGGGGAGAGGAGAAAGAAGTAATGAGGGAAGGGAGAGGGAGAGGGTGATTGTTGCGGGGGAAGGGCAATTAGCAGGATAGTTGGGAGAATGAAGGGACATTTATTGAGCTTCTGTTCTCACTTTTAGTTTCCTAGTCTTATTCTCTCAGAGATTCTATTATCTCCCAAGACATCTCAAGACTTTCTCACTCCTCCAGGGATGTGGAAGAGACAAGTGGCCTATTAACTGCCTTTCACATTTGCAACCTGGAGAAGGGATAAATGTTCCAAGCACTACCTCTGGTCCTGTTAGATGCTACTATCTTCCTAAATGTCTTGGCCACAAATGTGAAGTAGGACATTTCTAACTAGGATTTACATATGAAGGCCTGAAAGCTGTAAGTTGTTACAACTCAGAGAAGTTCTTAGAAGATGGGTATAGACTGGATAAAGCTGGCAGTAAAAACATTATTTTAGTGGCTGAAATTGAGGTAACGAAAGGACTAATCATTCCTTCACATTGTCTTTCTTTTGTTTATCAATCTTAACCCTTACTTTTTTTTCTTTCCATACCCTGATGCACTGCTTATTCTTTTTTTTTTTTTTCGATTTCCACAGGCTTCTCATCATCTATTTTGTCTGTTTCAAACATTTTTATCTTGCCTATAGTAAATTCATTATCATGGAGGAAACTGAGTTTTTTTTCTGAATTGTTTAAATATTAAATGTAAAACAGATTGTTTACAAAATTACTACTTTTCCTCTCCTATGAAAGTATAGCAGATTCTCACATATTTTATTTTGTAAGGATACTTGAGGAAAACATAAGAGATGACAATTACTTGGTAATTTAGTCTTATTGCCTCTCATGCCAGATCCATGGCATAGTTCCTCCCTATTAACAATAACTAATTAAGACCTTTCTGTCTGCACACACCAAAGAATAATTCAGAGGAACCATTTCTCTATAAATCTAACTTCTTAAATTGACTCATGAAAATATATGGTGCCATACTTTAGTATATTCTTTTTAGTCACAGCAAATATGTGATACAGTACGTATTTTCTAAAAATTCAGGTATACTTTGGAAGATAAAACATTTCCTTTGTATTCAACGACCAAAAAAAGATTGCAAAGTGATTGCCCTCTTATAGTCTACAACAGAAGTGCTTTCCAGAATTAGAACTTGGAAAGGGAGACACTCTGTAACAAATCCCCTGCTCTTTCCCTAAATTCCACCCAATTTACTTTGTTTGTCCTTCCCTACTTCCAATAGTGCAAACTCTCCTTGCCTTTTTAGTTTGAAGTCTTTCCCTAGGGACTGTGGGATAGAACCCAGATAATCTGTTTGCAGTAGAGGATACTGAGGAGCAGATGGGTTCGAAGCAGCTAGTCCAAGATCACCATCTCATATATTGGAGAAGATTGGAAGTAGGATTCAGATTTGGGTATATCTGACTCCAGAGCTTCACCTTGTAAACTCTTGTCTTTCTTATTCTGTTATTTTATTTAAAATCCTATAATTTATATTCTAGAGTTTATATTTTTCTCCTACTGATTTCTTCCTCCCATTCGCTCATAATGTCTAGTTTCATTCTTGCTCTCTGTGCAATATTCTCCGAAAAATACTTTTTAATAACAACTTTTCTAATCACCAGATGTAAGAAGGAGATAATAGGGTTCATAGTTCTCCAGTTCAATTATAGAACATTTACTTCCATTAACTATATCTTGATATCAAAATGCTTTCATTTCTTTCTTTCCAGGACATTCCACTATTCAGTTATATTTTGTACTTTATTTCCTATGTGGTATCTTCTGTTTCATTGCTCTTTTCCCTACTCCAAATGAGAGCATTTCTGAGTGCCATTAGCTGTAGTCTTCCTTCTTACCCTTTTCATTATTGACATCTCCTCTTCTGAACTATAATTAATACCTCCGCATGAGTAGTGTTCTCTTCACCATAGCTAATGTCTGCCTCTACACCCAATCTGGAGCTTCCAACAATCAATAAGCCATTAGAGATAATGCTAGCCAATAGATTAAAATGTTTTATATATAGACATATATTTTAAATAAATAAATTCTCTTTTGAAAAACATACTTTCTCTTTTGAATTGTCTAAAATGTTTTTTCATATCTTCCATAAATCAAGATATCAGGCTCAAAATCTTGGTGTAAAATTAGGGAATGGGAAATTTTATCATTACCTAGTTAATTAAATCCAATTTTTTTTTTCTTAAAAATGATGTTGTCTGTGTCTCTTCTTGTGGATCAAACTTTCTTGTTTAGACACTTACCCCTTAATATCTTCTTTACTATCAGAGGTTCCAAGGGGTTTGTCCTGAATCCAAATTCCCTTTCATGTTAGTGGATTTGTGTCGTGATACTTGGTAGAATCTTCACTAAACCACATTCTTATTTTTCTTGGCTTTCTGGTCTCCAACAAAAGCACAAACTTCCTGTTCTGTCTTATTTTATCTTTCCACCTTTTTGCAACTCTTTATTTCATCCAGAAGAACATCCTTAATTCCCTTACCTAAATGAATCTTATTCTGATCTCTATGTTTGCTCTTATGATGAAATTCCTGATTTTTGTTCTTAAAATTAAAGATTTTTAACACCCAGTTTCTAGCTCATGTTCCATATTCTCCTTGAATTATTTCATGAGTTTTCAAGTTTTCTTGTTTTCCTATATTGACTTTCACTGTATGACTACTATTTACATATTTATTTTAGCAAACTTCCTGTTCTGTCTTATTTTATCTGTCCGCATTTTTGCAACTCTTTATTTCATCCAGAAGAACATCCTTAATTCCCTTACCTAAATGAATCTTATTCTGATCTCTATGTTTGCTTTTATGATGGATAGATTATTTAATAAATGAGTGCCTTTGAATGAAAGTACCAGAAACTTAATACCAGCAAATTCAAATATTTCCGAGCTTGGACATTTTTTTAACTTTTCTAAACATTGGTTCATTTTAGTTTTTGCTTGCTTTTTTTTGTTTGTTTTATTTTTATTTTGGTTTTGATTTGGTACAATAAACTTTGAAGGTTATCATCAAATGAAAAAATCTTTGAAGGAAAAATAATTAGTACGTTTCTGTATAATATCTTTCCTTGTTCACATTTTTTAACTCCTCAAAATAGCATACATTATTTGGAAATTTAGAACAAGAATAATAAGTTATATGTGACATGCATCAGCCGCAAACTTGGTACATATTCAGTTTGTAAATATCTGGTGACTCCATGTTCCTTAACTTTCTATTCTGTCTTTTATTATAAATAAAGGAAAGAGTTCTGGGTTTCTACTCTTTATTTCTGCTTTTTCAATTTTGGCTATATCAATCTTCTTTTATTATTTCATTTATTTATGTATTTTACTTCTTTTTTAAAAGCAGATTCATGTTGTTATATACCCACTAATATATGTATATATAACTGATTATATTGATTTATATAATCAATATAACAACCTATATTGATTTAGGAAACATGGATTTAAAATTGTTCTTTGCCACTAGCTATTCATTGTTAAACAAATCACTTATACAGTGCTCTCTCTTTATCCACAGGGAAATCCTTCAAAATCCTCAGTGAATGCCTTAAATCTTAGATAGTCCTATCACTATACCATTTTTCCCCTGTAGATATAACTATGGTAAGGTTTAATTTATACATGAAGCATTAAGTTTTAAGCAAAACTTAAAAATAATAGTAAAATAGAACAATTATAACAATTTGCTATGATTAAAGTTATTTGAATATTCTCTCTCTCTCTGTCTCTCAAGCACTGTAATATGTTCAGACGTAGTTGACTTTAGGTACTTGAAACTGCAGAAAACAAAACCATCTATAAGATGGGGATACTTTTCTTACTAGACTGCCATCACTTCATTCCTAAAATGAGAGTGAATTCTATTCTATCTGTCTCCTAAGATGATGGACAAATGTTTGTTTCCATGTTATTTATAGGTGCTCCTTATATCACAATTAATGAATTTCATTGATACTACTTGCTTATTTATTTGTATTGTTTACCACACTACTGAACACTGGCACATGTGTAGATAGAAATCATATCTTAGTTTACTGTGTATCTTCACCAACAGTAATGAAGATTTATGTATGTTGTACTATTTGAGACTATTTAATTCAATTACAGGAAACAAGACAAATAGAATAGGTGAAATTCATGCTACGTCCAAAGTGAATAAACTAGGATTTTATCCTTTGTATGTAAAATGCATGGCATTTGTTAACTATAGATGTGAAGAGCAAATAAGTAGTTTGTAAAACAAAAGCAACATTATAATTTATGGTAATTATAGATAGTAGGTAGGGTGTAGAACATGTTAGGACATGGGAAAGATGACGTTAAACAGAGATGCATGAAATATATAACAGAACAAACAAAAGTGTTATTTATAGATTAAAAAAAGAGGTTAAATAAATAAGTCCTAATGTATGGTAATGCCACATGTAACATGACAGCTATGGTACACTCTAGCTACATGAGTCACACTGAAAGTTTAGATACAAACTGGTGTTTGCCTGGGAGGACATCACTTGTTTCCAGCCACATGGATTTTATGTTCCTTGATTTTAGTGTATTCCAAAACTTTCATCATGATCCGTGTACTACATAACCATTAATGACACCACTGTGGTTTTATTCTGACCCCATGTGTTTGTGGCATAAGAAATACAGTTAAAGCTCATAGGTGTTCAGCTGTCTTACTGATGAATTAGACCTGTGGCTGTGCATATGTAATGTGCTGTGTCTGACAGAGCAGGTGTGAATGTTGACCTTAGCCTTAGCTCTAATCCACCTTGCTGGGATCCTCTTGCTCTAACCTTGACTCTGGTGCTTCTGACCACACCATCAGCACAAACACTATGGATATTGTGTAATCCAGGGGCTGTATCTTGTGGGCCATCTTATACATTTGCTCACTATTCTAATGTGTTAACTAATCTACTCTTTGTCTCTCTACTTTTCACTGAGTGTTTTAAATTGAAGAATGAACAATGTGATTTGTGAATCTTAATTTTTTTTCTTTTTTTTTTATAATTTTTTTTCTTTGAAAACTTCTGTTCAAAATCCTTTGGCATAGTTTATCCATTATAGTACTTGTTGACTACCATTATATGTACACAACTTCCTACAAGATAGTGATTACAAGTCACCTAAAACAATTTCTCATATAAGCCTTTTTATTAGACTGACTTTAATTTTATTCAATTTCCTCTGTATACAACAGATATTTTGCCTTCTTCTCTAGACTCTATTTGATCATTAACTGAAATTGAATTGAATTTACTGTTTGTCATTCCCACTCACGTTCTTTTTTATTTAGGTTTAATCAACATGTCTGTGCTCAATGATAGCCATTACCAACCACCCTTCTTCCTTCTTTCGGGGATCCCAGGATTTGAGGATGCTCATATCTGGATCTCCATTCCATTAAGCGTCATGTATATGATTGCCATTTTGGGGAACAGCATCATCATTCACATAATACATAAGAATCCCAGCCTTCATGAACCTCAGTATGTATTCTTGTCTATGTTGGCAGCCACTGACACAGGCATGTCAGCCTCTACACTCCCCACTGTACTTAATGTCTTTCTGTTCAACCACCGAGAGATTGAGTTCCATGGCTGCTTGGCACAGATGTTCTTTATCCACACCTTCTCTTCCATGGAGTCAGCCATCCTGCTGTCTATGGCCTTTGACCGCTTTGTGGCCATACACAACCCACTTCACTACACTGTGATTCTGACCCGCTCTCACATTGCTCAGATGGGATTGGCTGCTACAGCTCGGGGAGTGGCACTGATGGCCCCCTTGCCCATCCTGCTCAAACGACTTCCCTTCTGTAAGAACATTGTCCTGTCCCACTCATTCTGCTTCCACCCTGATGTGATGAAGCTAGCGTGTGGGTCTATTCACATCAATATCATCTATGGGCTGGCATTGGTCCTCTGCTCCTTTGGTGTTGACTCGTTTTTTATTGTTCTGTCTTATGTTCTAATCTTGAAGACAGTCCTAGGTATTGCTTCCAGGGAGGGACGTCTTAAGGCACTCAACACGTGTGTCTCCCATGTTCTCACTGTCCTCATTTTCTATGTTCCACTCATTGCCTTAGCTCTAATTCACAGAATAGGCAGGTACCACTCCCCTCTCCTCCATGTCACCATGTCCAATATTTTTCTCTTCCTCACACCAGTGCTCAACCCATTGGTGTATAGTATAAAAACAAAACAGATTAGAAATGTGCTGTATAGATTGTTTGCATTTAAGGGAGCATGAAAAAAAGAGTGGATCTCTGAGGAACTGATTCAAAGGCACTGGGAATATTGAAAAATAAAAAGAAAAAGGATGAACAGACATTTTTTTCCTGTGTGCTGAAGTAATTTCTTTCGACCATATCTGCATAGATTTACTACTGGATATAGTACTGTCTGGATATAGGACATTCTCTTCTAGCAGTAGATAAGGAAATATATTTATAAACTTTTGTCTACCTCTTATGTATCTTATTTCTAGAGTTTGTGTAACCTAGTTACCGATGGGCACTCTTTTTAATTCAAATAGTCTTACAAGAATTTCCTACATAAGAACTCCTAATTTATGTTTACATGGATAAAAACTAATTCAAAAGGACATTTTTATTTTACTATAAGTATTTATTACCATTGGGAAAATTAAATATGATAGAGAAGATATTTTAAGTGCAATACAAGGGTTATTTCTCATAATTTTTATTTAAATCTTTTTACATTTTATAGTTCTAATTATGAAACAATCCCAATATAAGTGTAAGCCTCACCTAACATAAAAATTAAGTGAGAGATTAAGTAAAAAATAAAACAAAACAGTGCACCTGAAATTTACCATTTAAGTAATATGTAAATGATTTCCTCAGGTTGTATTAAATTGGGTTTTACACTTATTTGGAGATAAGAATGTATTGATTAAGCTAAAAGCAGGACTCTTTCTTCTCTGCTATGTTGTCTGGAAAAACCTAGTGTCCTAGGATCTGTTACTTTAATTTAGCCAGTTGTGAAAAGGGATTGATAAGGATATCTGTTTCATAAGAAAGCACTTTGTAATTAAGTATTAAATTATTAATCATTAAAGTTTTCATTCAATAGTCATATATTATACTTATTATTCATCTTTGGTTCTTTTTCCTTCCTTTATTCTTTCTTATTTTACAACTTTATACAACTATTCTGAGCATTAACTATATGTCATTCTTTAAGAGACATCAACTCAGACACAAATACCACCATTTAGAGTTATGGTCTACAGAGTGATATTTATGTTGCTGTAAAGTAGAATTAAATAAGTGATCCAATTCATCTAAACAGAACCTTATTTCATTTATAAGTAAAAAGAAATGAAAATGAAAATATCAGACTTGGACACAGCATCAAAGGAAGTATTTCAGGGACTGAAATACAGTGTCAGGGATTCAATCCTATTACTATTTTTCTCTTTTTCTTCTGAAACAGTCTCTCCTATTTGCTTCCAAACTTTGGTGGGTACTCATTTTCTTATAATCTAAATAATCATTAGTTTCCGTGCAACTAAAAAGATGATGGCTGTAAGTGGTATGGTATATTCTATTTGTACCTTCTATAATACAAATAGAAAGGAACATTTTTTGTATTCTAGCATAAAACATCAAAGTAGAGAGATTTTATTTGATTTTTAATCTCTGTAACAGAAAGAACAGGGTGAGAATTTTTATTTTATTTTTTGTTTTTTTGAGACAGAGCCTAAGGGCTGTCACTCTGGATAGAGTGCTGTGGCATCATAGCTCACAACAACCTCCAATTCCTGGGCTCAAGCAAGTCTCTTGCCTCCGCCTCCCAAGTAGCTGGGAATACAGGTGCCCACCACAATGCCTGGCCATTTTTTGGTTGCAGCCATCATTGTTGTTTGGCGAGCCCAGGCTGGATTCAAACCCACCAACTCAAGTGTACGTGGCTGGCGCCTTAGCCTGTTGAGCCACAGGCGCTGAACCAGGGTGAGGTTTTTAGAATATTAATATTATTGATCTCACCCAAACTATACAGAGAAGTCAGGAGTTCCTCAAGGGAAAGCTGTTTGCTGTCTTCGAAAAAAAAAGAAAAAAAATGGAAAGGTAATAATGGCCCCCAGTTTCCTATAGAAATGTTGGGTAAGTCAGTAAAGAGGCTGCTGATCAGAATGACTCACCATAAAGAAAATGTTTATACCTTAGGCCTTAAAATATGAACAATTTTAGAGCCAGACTTTATTTAGAATTATATTTTACTTTTTGAGAATGTTTATTATACTTCTGAAGTCATCTCTCACTGAGAGCAAATAACATACTTCTTCAAGAAAATTTTTAATCCCCTCCATTATGTTAATACATAATAGGTCACAACTAAGATCATACTTTTTAAATTGAGATTGTTTTAAGTTTGCATAATATTTGTTCATGGAACAGGTAGTACTTAGTAATCCCAGTCCTCTTTGACTTATTTTCCTCTACTTTCATATGGAAACTCACATAATCCCCAAACCCAATAACTATATTGTATTATATGGTTTAGTGTTCCATTATTTTCAATAGTAGAATGTAAGTTATGTGAATATTATAATTATGTCTTCTGCATTACTCTTTTGCGTATTATATGTGTTAGTCAGATTTTAGAAACTTTTTTTTTCTTATTGATTACTTGAGTTGTCATTTAGGAATGGATCCCTTCAGAACTTTCTTAAAGCAGATTCAAATTCCTGCTAATACTACTACATATTGATTTATTACCATGAATAGTGAAACCTTTCTCTTTTACTTTCCTGCAAACTCGATCAGAGGACTCCTCATTTGCTAAAGACTCTAAATTTTAAAGAGTTGTCCCTGAAAGATAACTGACCAATTTATTTTTCCTCTTATTTCAGAGGTCAGTACATAGCTAAATCTATTCTCAACATGAAATTGAAAACAAAACCAATTCTGAATGAAGGGTGAATTCTGAATGAAGTAACAAATTGGGTAAGAAAAACAATTTATCAGATTCTTATACATTATTTCTTTCCAGACTTCTCCTTTATCTGTTGCTAATACTCAGAATGCTCAGAATATTACCCAATATCCAACTATAAGAAATAGAAATATCAAACATACAATAATAAATTTATTACCAATTTTGAATTTGTAATGCCCCCGGCTTACACAACATTGGAAATCAAGAATCAGTTGACATCTTGATTTCTCTATAAAATCAGGGCCTCATAGATGCTTTACAGTCCAGAGTGAGATCCCTCAAGTTAGCAGCTGGGATAATGTGATTTTCTTCCAGCTCATACACCAACAACATTGAGCTCATTCTCCTCTGGGCATTTCTCCTTTTTGCTACCAAGCAACCATGAGGCATGGTCATAATTAGCATCACTTATGTAAGCATTTGGCCTCTCTTTCCCTCCTTACTTATAGTAAGTGCTTCTTGAGGAAAGGACCTGATAATTTTTTTTATTTTTACATTCATAGTGCCTACTATACTATTGGACACATAGTAGATCCTGAAGAGCAGTTTTAAAATTGATTCCACCTTCTAATTTAGACAAAAAATTCTCATTCTCCGGCAACCACACGTTGCACCCATAATCGCTTGCACAGGGCAGCCTGGATCTGCCGGGATTTGAGACTGTAGACCACAGGGTTTAGCAATGGGGTCATGAGGAGGTAGGCATTGCTCATGGTGGTGTATAACAGTGGGGAGGTTTCCTGTGTGTAACGATGTAGTACTGCAAGGCTGATGAGGGGCAAGTAAAACACAAGCACTGTGCACAGGTGACAGACACAGGTGTGGAGTGATCTCCAGTTTCTGTCTCGGATCCCCAGTTTCATGATAGTGCTCAGAATCTTTATGTATGAAGCTAGGATGAAGACAACATCCACTGCAAATGTGCACAGCAC
Source organism: Arctocebus calabarensis (assembly GCA_963573935.1). Taxonomy (NCBI): domain Eukaryota; kingdom Metazoa; phylum Chordata; class Mammalia; order Primates; family Lorisidae; genus Arctocebus; species Arctocebus calabarensis. Next base: position 41,411 of record CAUYON010100031.1, read on the forward strand.
ACAGACCAATCCATAGACACTGCTGAAAGTGACATCCCCACAGGCCAGGTTCAGCATATCTGGGTAGTAACAATAAGAGTGTGAGAGGACGTTGGCCCCACAGAAAGGAAAGGTCCTGAGGAAAAAAGGCAGAGGAATCAGTAGAGTGGCACCTCGTATGAAGGCAGCCGCACTGAGGCAGGCAACCATGGAGTTGGTCAGGATCTTCGTATAGTTGAGTGGAGCACAGATAGCAACCAAACGGTCAAAAGCCATCGCTACCAGGACACCTGATTCTACTGAGGAGAGGGTGTGTATGAAGAACATTTGAATCAGGCAGGCATCCAGGTCAATGTGGTGGATATCGAACCAGAAGATAGCCAAGACACTAGGCATTGTGGACATTGAAAGGCCTAGGTCAGTAAGGGCTAAGATGGCCAAGAAATAGAACTGGGGTTCATGGAGATTCTGTTCAGTTTTAACCAGGATGAAGAGAAAAACATTACCTATAATGGCCACGAGGTACAGGAGAAAAAAGGGGACAGAGATCCATGTATGTGCAGTCTCTAGACCAGGAATGCCAATGAAGGAAAAAGTGGGCCAATTAGGAAAGGTGTTATTAAATGCCAACATGGTGAAGTGGAGGTAGGGCTTTAGTCAAGGATGCTTGAATACCTACAAAAGAAAAATTAAATGTTAGGAAAGGTGGAATAAAATTAGAAGTAAAAATTTTGTTTATGCCTGGACTTATAAAATTAGGATATGGGAACTCAAAATTAAGTTTTTCCTTTTAGCTTTATAATACCTACAGGTTCTTTTGATATTTGGACAGTAACTCAGTATTTGATAAAAGGTTAAACATTTTTACTTAGTCAAAAAAAGGTAAACAAGAAGCACAGTAAGTCATCATTAGAATGACTATAATTTTGAAAGAAACTGAAAATATTAGGTTTTGGTGAAGATGTGGAACAATGGCAAGTGTCACACGCACATCCCTGAGAGATACTGTAGGTTTGGATACCACAATAAAATATACATCATAATAAAATAAGTCACATAGACTTTTTTGTTTCCCTGGGAAAATAAATATACGTTTACTTTTAGTAATATTTTAGTCTATCAAGTGTTCATTAGCATTATGTCTAAAAGATAATGGCCATGCATTAATTAAAAATACTTTATTGCTAAAAAATGTTAATGATTATCAGAGCCTTCAGTGAGTTACACATTTCTGGTGGTGAAGGGTCTTGTCAATGGTTGCTGACTGATCAGGTGATGGTTGCCAAAGGTCCGAGTGGCTGTAGCAATTTCTTAAAATAATGCAACAGAGAAGTTGGCTTCATCTGTTGATTCTTCCTTCCATGACAGATTTCTTTGTAGCTTGCAAAACTGTTTGATAGCATTTTACTCACAGTAGAACTTTTAAAACAGGAACCAATCTTCTAAAATCCTGCTGCTTTACCAAAAAAGTTCATATAATATTCTAAATCCTTTGTTGTCATTTCAACAAAGCTCATAGCATCTTCACCAGGATTGGTTTCCTTCTCAATAAATTACTTTCTTTGCTGATCCATAAGAAGCAAATTCTCATCCCTTTAAGTTCTATCATGAGATGGCAGCAGTTCAGTCACACATTCAGGCTCTACATATAATTCTAGTTCCCTTGCAATTTCCACCACATATTTAGCCATATCCTGCATAGCAATCTTAAACCCCTTAAAGCCACCCTTGAAGGTTGGAATCAATTTCTTCCAAACTCCTGTTAATGTTAATATTTTCATCTCTTCTGTGAATCATAAATGTTTTTAATGGTGTTTAGAATGGTTAATCTTTTCCAGAAAATTTTCGACTTACTTTGTCCAAATCCATAAGAGAAACCACTGTGCCTTAAGGCAGCTATAGCCTTACATAATTTATTTCTTAAATAATAAAACCTGAGTCAAAATTACTCCTTGATCATATATTATCAAGCATGAAAACATGAACATCACTGTACATCTCTATCAGAGATCTTAAGTGACTAAGTGTATTGCCAATGCACAGTAGTTTTTTAGAATAAATATCTTTTTTCCAGAGCAGTAGGTCTCAAATGCAGTTTTAAAATATTCAGCAAACCATGCTATAAAGAGATGATTTGTCATCTAAGTTTATTGTTCCATTTGTAGAGTACAAGGAAAATAGATTTAGAGTAATTATTAAGGATGCTAGGATTTTCAGGATGGTAAATGAGCATTGGCTTCAGGTTACCAGATGCCTTAGCTGCTAAAAAGACACTCTGTTCTTTAAAGCTTTGACTTTTTCTTTCTAGCTATGAAAGTCCTGGTTGACATTTTCCAATAAAAGGCTGTTTTATCTACACATAAAATCTGCTGTTTGCTGCAACCCCTTTCATCAATACTGTTACCTAGATCTTCTGGACAACTTATTCCAGCTTCTACCTTAGCATTTGTTGCTTCACTTTGCGCTTTCATGCTGTGGAGATGGCTTGTTTCCTGAAACACCATGAACCAACCTCTGTTAGCTTCACACTTATTTTTCAATTCTTTTGGTCTTCACTGAATTAAAAAGAGTTGGGGTCTTGCTATTGGCTTAAGGGAATGTTGTGGCTGATTTGATCTCTCCAGACCACTAAACTCTTCTCCATGTCATAAATAATACTGTTTTATTTTCTCATCATTCAGAGTACAGTAAGCAGCATTATTAAATTTCTTCTTAGAGGAATTCCTTTGAATTCACATCTTGTCTAACTGTTTGGTACAAGTGGTCAGATTCTGGCTATTTTTACTTTTGTCGTGACTTCTTCAGTTAGCTGAATCATTTCTTACTTTTGATTAAATTTTCACTTGAACACATAAAAGCCATTGTAGACTTATTCATTTTGATTGTTGTGTTTCCAGGAATTGGAAAGGACAAGGAGCGGAAGGTAGATGAGAGAATGCCTGGTTATTGGAACCAAACATGCACAACATAGTTTGTGGTACCCCAAACAATTACAATAGTGGCATCAAATATCTTGCAGATCACCATAACAAATAAAATAATAATAATAATAATGAAATTTGAAAGATTGTGAGAATTACTAAAATGTGACATAGAGACATGATGTTGGCTCAAGTTGTTGGAAAAATGGTTTCACACTAGACTTGCTTGATGCAGAGTTACACAGACTGCACATTTACGTAAAATACATTATCTGTGCAGCACAATAAAGCAAAGCACAATGAAATGAGATATATGATGATGATGAAATACAGAACTATACGGCCTCATTTGAAAATAGGTTAGCAGTTTGTTTTAAAGTTAAATATGGATTTATCATGATGTTGCTATTACCCAGCAAAAAATAAATTTTGTGTGAGTGATTCACTTAGTTAAGAATAATGGAAGAAAGTTTCTTGATCTCACTAAATCTTATTTTATTTTAAATAAATTTTCAATAATAGTACTATATTTAAATAGTACCAATGAGGATTAATTCCATAAGACAATGAAACAAAAGCACATAGCATACTGCCTAAAAGTTAATCAATTAGCATTTGTTTTTGAGCTTTTATAATCTTCAGTTCAATACAAATATATCCCTAAGTGAATTGAAGTGAATTGTAAACATTATAAAATAAAATCCTATTTTAGCTTCACTAGAAAACACACTATTCATTTGGAAAATTGCAAATATTTTTTAGAACAGAAAAATCTTACATTGTATAGTTCTATATCTTATATTTAAACCATATGTATGATTTTTGTTAGATATCAGTGCATAAATTTAATAATATTCAATATAAGTAAATTATATATATGAGTGAGATTTATGTATGCATATGTACATAAATATGTACATAACTCTACCTATTTATCTAAGCCCTTACATGTATTATTTATGTTTTTGAGAGCACCATAAAAATGTAAGATTATATGTTATGGAGTCAATGTTCCTGGTGAATAATAGTTGCTTAAACATCTGTTTAGATAATAGAATCTGATAGCATAAATAATCTGATGTATCAAGAAGATCATAAATAGATGGAGATACAGGAAAAAGGAAGAAGGAAAGACAGAAATGGGGGGATATAGAATGAGAAAGAAAAGAGAGGAAAGTGGTAGGAAAAATTAATTAGAGAGCATGTTGGTGACTGGCCCATCTCCATACGTAAGTGGTGAAATCAGGGCATATTTAATATATCATAGTACTTGAATTTCTAAGAGTGAAAAGATGAAGCAATAGATAAAAATATTAAATATAAAATATACATCTAAATCATATTTAAATTATGAGTATAATTTTTCTGTGTATGTGCATATACATATATTCTATAGGTCTGTGTGCATGTGCATTTTGCTCCCTCAAAATCCAGTTGGCAGACAAGTTCTTACACGAATTTTTGAAAAAGTGTCACTCACCTTGATTTATTAAATATTTTACCTTATACATTTTTAAATGATGATCCCTCTGGTAGAGATAAGTTAAAACCACATAAAAAAAACTTATTATAAAAATATTCTGCACATATACATAAGAATAAAGATATATAAATATCTAAAAGTGCACTTTCATATATACATCAGTTATGCTTGCCTCTTAGTTAACTGCATGAAGTTTCATGTTGTAATCATAACTTCAGTTTCAAGCATCAAAATTGAATATTATGACTTTGACTCCAGTTTATTGGCACTTCTTTTTTGTCAAGGCAAAGGCAAACATCTAGCTGTAAATTCATTTTTCTGTTAACTGCTGGATGGAAGGAAAGTTCTATTTCTGCTCCTCCCTTTAGCTTATGTTCCACTTTATGTTATGTTATGTTTTACCCGCTTCTGCCAAATATGCAATTTTTAATGAGAAGCTTATTTGTTTCAGGCATCATTTTAAGCACTGGAGATTCAACCATAAGTGAGAAATAAAATGAACCAACATTGTGAAAGAACACCCATTGACTATGGCTTAAATATTGGCATTACCACTTATAAAGATACTGTATTAAGATCTAATTTAGAAGTATATAACAAATTCATATCTGTATCTTGAGCACTCTATGTATTTTAACTTCAGATATAGGGGAAAGATTCACTGTGAAACTGGAACTTAAAAAAACTTCTGAGAAGCGTTAGTTGGGGAAAGACAAATACTTTCCCTACATAGAGGAACACCTAAAAAATTATAGAATCTTTAAAGATGTGAATTAAAAAACATAGCTATCTGGAGTTATTAATTCAAGATTGAATAGTCTCAGAATACTAGCTAAACAGTTACTCACTAAGATCAAGTCTATATTTATTTTAATTATGAAAATTTAAATTTGATTTTTATGGCCATGGTTCCAAAGCACAAATCCTCATTTGAAAGTCTCATAATTTATAAAGATCAAAAATATGAACAGTAGGCATAAGGTCAAGGTTTATACTGGGTAAAGTTCTTTTGCTTAATGGGAAAAAATTTAAAAAATTAAAAAATTTTAAACCTCTCTAAAATTTCCAAAAAGTATGGAGTACTCCATGGTTCTAAAGCTAATAGCAGAATGTGCTAATTCAGTTAAATTTAATACATGTTTGCAAACATATTTATGAGATGCTGATTTTACGACTCAGGGAAAAACTATTAAAACAAAACCCACAATCTATTAAATTGGGGATCCGAAATTTAAGGGGATCTATGTTTAAATATTATATGCACTTATAACATTAATAAATAGTCCTTAAATTGTTGGTGAATACAATAATTACTACTTAAAAGAGAACATGTATAAAATTAACCTTTAAACTTTAAAATATTATTGCTCTTCCAACAATTTAATCTCCAAATCTCACACATACAACTTAGCAACACTGGACATTTGTGTTAGTCCCCTCAGCCTTGGAAAATGGTTATTATTACACCAATTTGCTTGAATGGAAGTTCTCAGAGCTACATTGGTAGTTGCTATTACTTATCTCTGAAATGCTTCACTCACTGCCTGAAGAATGGCTTTTTCACTTTCAGATGTATCTGTTGGCAGGAACGTTTTTCCTTGTAAGCTAAACTCCAGGGCTCAGGGCAGAGAAGTACAGTCTTAGTTCAAAGAAATGGTTTAAGATGCTTCACCAAACAACAAAAAAGGGTCTCCCAGGTGCCTATAAAATTCCACTGAGATTAAAACAGCCTTGAGAGTTCCCAACTATCATAGACAAGAAGCTTAAACATATTTTAGTCCCCAGGGATCTTAAAAAGGAGGGCGCTTATCTTTGTCACCACATATCTTAAGAGGGCCCTTTTGTCTGGGAGAGACAATGTGTTATTTTAACACAATGTAGTGGGTCTGAGGAATTTCCTCCTTTACTGGACGGAAAGCAAGCTGGAATGAAAACATATAAATAGGAGTTATGCTTAGACTAAACCAATGTTTTAGAAATTATTAAGCTATTTAACATATAAAATAACTTCAAAATAGTTCATGCAAATATATCAGGTTGTCAACACTTAAAATATACAGAAATGTTTCATGTAATTTTAGATAAAAGACACTAACTAGTTATTTCCTTAACTGGTAATATAATAAAATTGTGTCTAGATTTTTCTTTCTGAATAAAAGTAAAATTTATTAACATAACTTGGTACATGACATCAGACTATCATTATCTACCTTCTGATTTTCTCTCAAGAATTTATCAAAGATGTTTTTCTGTGGCAATAAAAAAATTGGCCCTCTGAGTTTTCCAAAGCTACTCCGTGTTATATAAGGCAGCAGTCCCCAAAGTTTTTGGCATCAGTGACCTGTTTCATGGAGACGATTTTTCCATGGATGTGGAGGATAGTTTAGGGATGATTCAAGTACATTACATTACTGTACATTTTATTACTATTATTATTAAATTGCAACAGATGAAATGATTATAGGACTCACCATTAATGCAAAATAAGTGGGATCCCAGAGCTTGTTTTCCTGCAACTAAATGGTCCTAGATTAGCATCACACTGCAGCTCCATCTCAGCTCAAGCAGGCATTAGATTCTGAGAAGTGTGCTCAACCTAAATCCGTGGCAGACACAGTTTATAGTAGGTCTTGTGCTACTGTGAGAATCTAATGCCATTGCTGATCTGATGCAAGGCAGAGCTCAAGTGGGGATGCAAATAATGAGGAGCAGCTGTGAATACTGGTGAAGCTTCCCTCACATGCTTCCTGCTCACCATCTGCTTTTCAGTCTTGTTCCTTAACAGACCACCAACCAATACTGGTCTACCGCCCAAGGTTTGGAGACCACAGGTATAATGGGAATGTGATATAACCTATTAGATACCCATCTGATGAGTTTTCAGATTTTTTATATTTCCATTTGTCATTTGTAAGTGCACTTGAAAGGGCTCAAATTAAATTGCTAGGCCAAAATATATTCATCTTTCATATATGGTTATTGTCAAATTTCCTTTCAAAACAGTTAAATAAGTTTATATCCACAAAGGTATAAATAACTCGTCTTTTTCTTTCATATTTGCCAAAATGAAATTTTCTAACATGTTAGACAAAATGTATGTAGTGTTATTCCTTTAATCTACGTTGTCATATTGATTATTAATGAGGGTAAGAATCTTGTCTTATGAATTGCTGGATGTTTGTTCATTTTCGTTTTGTTTTTTTTTTTTTAATTGAATCATAGCTGTGTACATTAGTTCGACCATGGGGTACAGTGTGGGGGCTTCACATGCAATCTGAGATATTTTATCAACCTGATTGACATACCATTCAAGATATTTTCTCATTTACTATATGAAAACATTTTTGATCCTTGTTTAGAAGTTTTCTCCTGACCCTTCGAATATGTACCACACATGTGATCTCACCCTTTGTCCCACCTCCCCCCACCCTCTCCCTCCCCTTCCCTCCCTCTCCCTTTCCCCTTCTTCCTGTGCAATAAATGGGTTGTAGCCTTCACTTGAACGATAAAGAATTTGTCTCATATTAGGGGTGTATACATTGGATATCTAAATTCTTAAGAGAACTTTTTGGGATCCATAGAGAATGAGAATGATTTTTGATTTCTGTGGGAGAGGTCTAAGAGAGAAAATGAGACATGAACCCTGATAATGCCTTCTTTTTCTGCAACCTCCCAGAGTGGGTATGGAGGTTGTATTATTTCGGAAGTGGGAGGTGCAAAGGCGTGGCCAGACCTAGTATGGGGCAGAGAAACTGGTGTGACACATTTTTCGTCCCAGCTTCACCATTTGTTTTCTTTTATCGCTCATTGGGGAATTGGAGAAGGAGGGAGGGGTAGAAGTTGGAGAACGAGGAGGAGGGGTGGTTATTTGGAGGTATTTGTGCAAGGATAATTTGAGAGGGTTCACAGGACAAAAACAAGGAAGGAATATATCAGAGTGTGAGGAATGTATAAATGTAAGGAATCTCTGACCATTTGGCTAATTTGTGACAGTAATTTTTAAGATCAATGAGAATTGAGATATCAAAGATGCCATGTTTAGGCCAAGATGAATTATTGCCAAGTTTGTAAGTAGACCAAGCAGTATTACATAGAAAAATGAGACATTTAGGTTTGAGGTCAGGGTAAAGACATAGAGGTTTAAGGTTAGTTAGAAGATAGCTTAGAGGTGAAGAAGGGGGGAATCTGTGACTGAATGGTGCCCATAGTAAAAACTGGAAGAATAAAGAAAATGAGATTAAAGATAACGTGAGGAGGCTGTTCCCAGAAAATAAAGGGAATTTGAGGACCAATAAGCCCAAAACTTCAATAAAATGGCCAAGACTGAAACCAGAGAGGGCGCCCACTGCCTTTGGTTGTCAGCAAAATCTAGGCCTCCAGGAAGATCCTAGATAAGTGAACCTGGTTTACTGGACAGAACTATTGAAAACAATCCAAACACACAGTAGGGTTGGCGAGGCTGGCGTTGGGAGATTACCTGGATTCTCCAGTTATGACTTCAGTCAAAAGAGGGCAGTACCTCTGTACGTGATGTCAAGCAGCCGAAGGGACCTGGGCCCATGGTAGGGACCAGGGGATAAGATGGGGAGAGGGAAATTCAGCCTCCACTTGTGGGCAAAAAGAGTTCAGAGGTCTTATAAAATATGTAAGAGTGTGAAGAGAGGTGGGGGGAGGAAAGAAGTGCAGAAAAAGTTTTTGGATAAGAGCTCACTTCAGTATGAAGTAAATGAATGTTAGGCAAGGTCAGAGTGCACGGTTTCTCTTTGTCTTGTAGGAATAAGGGTCCATTTGATTAGGTTCGGGGGGATATACTTTCAGCCCCCCAAAGCAACTTCGCACCAATCCTAGGTGTTGGCACCAAATAAAAGATTCTGGACCCAAAGAAGAAAGATTATTCCAAGGCACGAAACAAAGGAAAATGGTACCCTCATTCTGTAGAAATAATGTGGTCTTTATTTCCATCTGCATGCAGGTGGGGTGAAACCAAGAAAGGAATCTCCACGTGAATTATGGAGGATGGGGATTTAAAGGATCAGGGAGGACAGCAATTTGTGGCATTCTTATTTACTGGGAGAGATATGAGTCTGACCCCTCCTGGACGGGCCATGAACCTGACCCTGCCTGGGCAGGGCAAGTTTATTTGGGCAGATATCCTTGATTCTGTCAGTATAACGTCCAAATTCTTTAGTGGCATATAAGGTCCTCAATAATTTCACTCTTCCATGTTGAACAGCTTATGTTCTCTACTGGAAATGCTCCCTCACCTTGGACTTAGAAAATAAACATATACTCAATGACCAAGGTTTAGCTCCAGGTTCACTTCCTCCAGGAAAATTTACATTACTGCTTTTTGCCTTTCCCCAGTTAAAAATGACTTCTCTTCTTGTGTTTCCTCTACCTGCAAATATTTACTTAAATACCTAAATATTTTCTTAAATACTTTGTCTCTTCTATTAACATACATATCCACATCCTCCTACTACCTGGTAAGCTCCCTGAGATCATCAATTTTGTCTTAGTTCTTGTCTGTTTTCACTATGCCTTGATTCAGTGCTTGACATAGCACCTAATATCACAACATTATTTGGTAAAATGAATGAATTGATAACTAATGATCTATTTTAATGTAAATGGACATAATTAGGAGGAAGGCAGATGATCATTCTGTTACTATTTTTTTTTATTTTGCCATATTCACACCACTATTTAAAGAGAAGCCCTGGTTAGAAGATCTTTCAGATCCCTTCCATTTCTAAGATTTTGTGATTCTACCTTGACTTTCATGTTATGGGGGATACCAAAGTACGAGATGCAACTAGTACTCCCTGTGAGCTTATATCTGAGAAGATAAGTTTAACATCCGTAAAAAGCTAAGTCATAACACATTAAGAGTTATAAGGTAATAGTGCTAGATATCAAATTAGTCATGTAGAATCAATAAGAACTCAGATGAGGGAGTATTATGATAATGGCTGCAGGCTGTTTGCCTTATTTACTGTGCTCTTGACTGTGCAGAAGTTTTTTAGTTTGATCAGATCCCAGGAATGTAATTTTGGTGTTGCTTCAATTGCCCGAGGACTCTTCCTCATAAAATATTCTCCCAGGCTAATTTGTTCAAGCGTTTTCCCTGTACTATGTTGTAATATTTTTATAGTTTCACATCTTAAGTTTAAATCTTTTATCCAGTGAGAATCAATCTTTGTTACTTGTGAGAGATGGGAGTCCAGTTTTTACAGTTGCCAGCCAGTTCACCCAGCACCATTTGTTAAATCAGAAATCTTCCCCCATTGAATGTTTTTGACATGTTAGTCAAAGATCAAATAACTATACGTGTCTGGGTTCATCTCTTCCTTCTCTATTCTGTTCCATAAATCTATCTCTTTATTTTTGTGCCAGTGCTGGGCTGTTTTCATCACTATAGATTTATAGTATACCCTGCAGTCTGGTAACATGATACCTCCTGATCTGTTTTTATTTCTGTGTAGTGTATTTGCTATTCAAGGTTTTATCTAATTCCATATAAAATGAAGCACTATTTTTTTAAGCTCTTTAAAGTTTGATGATATTTCCTTAATAGGGACTGCATTAATTTGTAGATTGCTTTGGGTAATATAGACATTTTAACAATGTTGATTCTACCCAATGATACGTTCTTCTATTTGTTAACATATTCAGCTATTTCTTTTCTTGGAGTTTCATAATTCTTTTTATAGAGATCTTTCACATCCTTTACTAGATAAATTCCCAGATATTTCATCTTCAGCTTATGCTTCTGACAAAGATATGATAACTAGAATTCACAGAGACCTCAAACTAATCAATAAGAAAAAAAAAGAAATAACCCCATTTCTATGTGGGCAAGAGACTTGAACAGAAACTTCTCTGACGAAGACAGGCACATGGCTTACAAACACATGAAAAAATGCTCACCATATTTAATCATCAGAGAAATGCAAATAAAAACCACTTTGAGATATAATCTAACTCCAGTAAGATTAGCCCACATCACAAAATCCCAAGACTACAGATGTTGGCATGGATGTGAAGAGAAGGGAACACTTCTACACTGCTGGTGGGAATGCAAGCTAATATAGCTTTTCTGGAAAGAAGTTTGGAACATACTTAAGGAACTAAAAGTGGACCTAGCATTTGATCCTGCAATCCCCCTACTAGGTATTTATCCAGATGATGAAAAATTATTTTATGACAAAGACATTTGGACCAGAATGTTTATTGAAGCCCAATTCATAATTGCCAAGTATGGAAGCTGCCCAAGTGCTCGTCGACTGATGAATTGATGAACAAATTGTGGTATATATACATCATGGGATATATGCAGTCATAGAAAGGATGGAGCTTTTATGTTTTATGTTCCCATCTTTTATGTTTACCTGGATGGAGCTGGAACATATTCTTCTTAGTAAACTATCTCAAGAATGGAAAAATTAAGTATCCATTGTATTCAATACCACTGTGAAATCAGCATATAATCACCTACACATTCATAGTAAAACATAACTGTAGTCTAGAAAGAAGGAAGGAAGAGGAAAGAAAGGGGAAATGAGGAGGAAGGTCTGGAGGAGGGAGAGCTTTGGGGGCTATCCAACCTAATATGCATAATGCAATGATACATTTTGGTACTAGAAAAAGTATCCAATGTACTCAGTCCTACTATGAAGCAAATTTATAGCTTTCATATGAAAGCTATAACCCAATTATAGCACAAGAACATGGGCAAAGGGGCAAGGGAGGGGAGAGGATGGAGAGGATGGGTGGAGAGAGGATAAATTGTGAGATCATACTTATGGTGCATCTTGGAAGGGTACAGGTGAAACTTACTAAATGCAGAATACATATGTTTTCATTCAATAACCAAGAAAATCTCATGAAGGTTATGTCAAACAGTTGAATGAAAATATTTAAGATTGTATATGAAATTGTACCCCATGATTGCACTAATGTACACAGCTATGATTTAATAAAAAAATAATAGTAAATAAAAAAGAATTGAGTATGAATGTTTTTGCCTCAACAAATAAGTAAGTAAGGAGACAGTTATGTTAATCAGTTGGGTGTAAGCATTCCACGTTGTATATAAAGTCAGCACATTGTATCCCATAAATGCTTTAATGCACATAGTTGTGATTTAATAAAAAAAAAATTTTAAAAGATAATGGCTACAATGATTAGATACGCCTTCCTGGGAGGGGTGGGACTTGAGTTGGACTTCAGGAGATGAGAAGGCACTAGTAATGTAGTAATAACAGTAAGAGATGGTATAGGAAACTGGTTAAGAGCACGGACCCTATGACCAACTTTCTGGCATTAAACTCAGCTCTCCAACTTACTAGTCACATGACTTTGGGCAAGTTACTTCACCTTTCTGTGACTCAATTAATTTTTTCATTCAAGAACAATCATGTTTGCTTCATTTTGTAAAGATTAAGTAGTATATTGTATTAAAATTTTAGAAGAGTTCCTAGTTTATAGTAAGCACTTAATTAATCATTTAATAAGTAGGTGTTGTTTTATTATGCCCTACATATGTGAAGACTCATTTTGCAGAACTTTTTTGCAGTTATCCTTAGTAATTCTATGAAAGTACAGAATAGTTTTTTATTCCTCTTTGACAGATAGTATAACTGAGGCCCAAAGAAAGGAAGTGACTTATCAGAAGAGTCAAGCCCCCTGATGGTCATTGATCACCTCATACTTAACAATATCACAGCTTCTCAATAGCTGTTTTATTCATGTCTGGAGATAGAGCAGAATTAGATATAGCAAGGTAGAGCAGGGTAATGGAGGTGAATAAATGTTAATGATAACCAAAACTATCTTTGGGATTTGGTGTTTATTAAGGACTACCCCCTTCATTGGAAAATTTCAAGCTCTGATTTCTAGCAATAAAAGAAGAAAAGGGGACAACCCACCCCACAAGGAAAAAAAAAAAAAAACCGGTTGGGAGGGATATAAATGTAATCCAGGATTCACCTTCCTTTTCACTCATCCAGGCAAACAGAAAGTACTGAAAGTGTAGAGTAAGTTTACTGAGAAGGAAAGGAGAGCTTTTGTGCAATTATTAATAACATCTGGTAAAACTGATTTTGATTGGCCAGAATAAATTCCTAGGGTAATTGTCCAGGTTCATTGTAATTCAGCAAATATCTGGTTGTCACAGTGATACAAATATAGCAATAACTACACTTTTATCACACAGATCACGTATCAGAATCTCCCCACACAGAGAGAAACTACATAGTGGATTAGATAAGGTTGTTTGTTTTTTTTATAGGATCTACTTACAAAAACGTCCTCTTTCCCTATTTCTAGGCAAGGTCTCTATCAGGCCAAACAGAGGAAAATAGCCCCATTATTTCTCTCTTAATCTCTGCTTTATTTATCACCACCCTCTCTCTCTTTCTCTCCTCTCCCTATTTCTGTCACCCCAACATGTGCATGCATATACACAGATGATCAAAGTGCTAAGATAGTAGGTTGATACACACACATCATAGGTGAGATTTATAAACACCACAGCCTAAAATATTTTTAAAAATAAAATAAAAATTAAAAAAATATATGCCAAGTGCCTGCTATATGCAAGGAATAGTGAAATTTTTAAACACCTCAATATCAAAATGTTGAGGGATATTATTAATCTCTATCTTACTGATTGGATTGTGAACAAGATCAATAAAATAGAGAAAAAGTTGGAATTAGAAATTCTGGGAGCATTTCAAAAATTGTCTCAAGAAGTCAAGGAATTCAAAGAGCAAATGACAAAAGATTTTGACAGATTGAGACAAGAAATTGCAGCCCTCAAATATGTGAGAAACACAATAGAATCCCTCAGTAACAGAATGGAGCAAGCAGAAGAAAGGATTTCTGACATGGAAGACAAAGCTTTTGAACACTCCCAAACCTACAAAGAGGAACAGAAATGGAAGACAAAAATGGATCATTCCCTCAGATAGCTCTGGGATAACTTGAAGAAAAAAACATATTCACCTTATAGGGATACCTGAAAACAACGAAGTGGTGTCACAAGGCACAGAGTCTCTTCTTTATGAGATTATGAAAAAGAACTTTCCAGACATGCCAACAGATTCTGAAATTCAGATAGCAGACATTTCCAGAACCCCAGCCCTACTAAACCCAAATAAGACATCCCCCAGGCACATCATAATTAACTTCATCAAAGTTAATATGAAAGAGAAAATTCTGAAAGCAACCAGATGCAAGAAATCCATAATCTACAAGGGGAAGAATATTAGAATAATTGCAGATCTCTCTGATCAAAACTTTCAAGCAAGAAGAGAATGGTCATTGACTTTTAATCTTGTAAAACAAAATAGCTTTCAACCCAGGATCTTGTATCCAGCTAAACTGAGTTTCATTTATGATGGAGAAATTGAATACTTTAATGACATCCAAATGTTGAAGAAATTTGCTATAATTAAACCAGCTCTCCAGGATATTCTCAGGCCTATTCTCCATAATGACCAGTGTAATCCTCCACCACAAAATTAAACTCACCTAGAAACTTTTTATCAAATTCCAACTTCCACAGTGATGAAAGGATTAAAAATGTCCACTAGACATTCTAAAGATTGATCAATATTTTCAATTAAAGTGAATGTTTTAAATTGTCCTTTAAAGAGGCATAGGTTGGCTAATTGGATATAAAACATCAGGCCAGATATCTGCGGCATACAAGAATCTCATCTTACCTTAAAAGATAAACACAGACTCAAGGTGAAGGGATGGTCATCTATATTTCAGGCCAATGGAAAACAGAAAAAGGCAGGTGTTGTAATCTTATTCACAGATACAATAGGCTTTAAACCAACCAAAATAAGGAAGGATAAGGACAGACATTTCATGTTTCTTAAAGGTAATACTCAACATGATGAGATTTCAATTATTCATATCTATGCACCCAAACAGAATGTGCCTCAATTTATTAAAAATCTCTAATAGTCATGATTAACTCGATTTCCTCCAGCTCCATAGTAGTTGGAGATTTTAATACTCCTTTAGCTGTGTTGTATAAATCCTCCAATAAAAAGCTAAGTAAAATAATTTTAGATTTAAATTTAACCATTCAACATCTGGATTTAACAGACATCTACAGAACATTTCATCCTAATAAAAGTGAATACACATTCTTATCATCAGCCCATAGAACATACACCAAAATCGATCACATCTAAGGTCACAAGTCTAACCACAGCAAATTTAAAAGAATAGAAATTATTCCTTGCATCTTCTAGGACTTCCATGGAATAAAATTTGAACTCAACAATAACAGGAATCTGCATACACAAACAAACACTTGGAAGCTAAATAACCTTATGCTGAATGACAGATGGGTGATAGATGAGATTAAAAAGGAAACCACCAAATTTTTGGAACAAAACGACAATGAAGGCACAAATTATGAGAACCTGTGGGGGTACTGCAAAGGGAGTCCTAAGAAAATTTAAAGCACTACAACCCTTCCTCAAGAAACCGGAAAGAGAGGAAGTTAACAACTTAATGGGACACCTCAAGCAACTGGAATATGAAGAACATTCCAACACTAAACTCAGCAGAAGAAAAGAAATAATCAAAATCAGGGCAGAATTAAATGAAATTGAAAACAAAAGAATTATAGAACAGATCAATAAATCAAGAAGTTGGTTCATTGAAAAGGTCCATAAAATAGATAAACCTTTGGTTAAACTAATCAAGAAAAAAAAAGAGTAAAATCTCTAATTTCATCAATCAGAAATGGTAAAGATGACATAACAACAGACCCCACAGAAATTCAAAAAATCCTTAATGAATATTACAAGAAACTTCACTCTCAGAAATATGAAAATCTTAAGGAAATTGACCAATACTTGGAAGCACACCACCTTCAAAGACTTAGCCAGAATGAAGTGAAAATGCTAAACAGGCTGATATAAAGGTCAAAATAGAATCAAATATACAAAATCTCCCTAAAAAGAAAAGCCCGTGACCAGATGGCTTCACGCCAGAATTTTACCAAACCTTTAAAGAGGAACCTTTAAAGAGTAATATAGTGCCTATATTACTCAACCTTTTCCAAAATATAGAAAAAGTAGGAATACTACCTAACACATTCTATGAAGTGAATATCACCTTGTTCCCAAACCAGGAAAAGATCCAACAAGAAAAGAAAACTACAGACCAATATCACTAATGAATACTGATGCAAAAATATTCCATAAATTCTAACAAACAGCAACACATCAAACAAATTATACACTATAACCAAGTGGGCTTTATCCCAGGATCTCAAGGCTGGTTCAATATACATAAATCTATAAATGTAATTCAGCACATAAAAAAATTAAAAAATAAAGACTCCATGATTCTTTCAATTTATGTAGAAAAAGATTTTGATAATATCCAGCATCCATTCATAATTAGAACACTTATGAAAATTGGTATAGAAGGAACATTTCTTAAACTAACAGAGGCCATCTACGGTAAACCCACAGCCAATGTCATATTGAATGGAGTTAAATTGAAATCATTTCCACTTAGATCAGAAACCAGGCAAGTTTCCCATTGTCTTCATTGCTCCACAACATTGTAATGGAAGCTTTAGCCATTGCAATTAGGGAAGAAAGGGTGATCAAGGGTATCCACATAGGATCAGAAGAGATTAAACTTTCACTCTTCACAGATGATATGATTGTATATCTAGAAAACACCAGGGATTCTACTACGAAACTTTTAGAAGTGATCAAGGAATACAGCAGTGTCTCAGGCTACAAAATCAACACCAATAAATCTGTAGCCTTAATATATACCAATAATAGTCAAGATGAAAAAACAGTCAAGGACTCTGCCCCTTTCACTATACTACCAAAGAAGATGAAATATTTGGGAGTTTATCCAACAAAGGGCATGAAACATCTTTATAAAGAGAACTATGAAACTCTAAGAAAAGAAATAGCTGAACATGTCAACAAATGGAAAAACATACCATGTTCATGGATGGGAAGAATCAACATAGTTAAAATGTCCATACTACCCAAAGCAATATACAATTTTAATGCAATTCCTATTTAAGCTCCATTGCCATATTTTAAAACCTCAAAAATAATACTTCATTTTATGTAGAACCACAAACAACCTCGAATAGCCAAGATATTACTCAGAAATAAAAACAGAGCAGGAGGAATCATGCTAACAGACCTGAGACTGTTCTATAAATCGATAGTGATCAAAACAGCATGGTACTGGCACAAAAACAGAGAGATAGATGTATGGAACAGAAGAGATAACCAAGAGATGAACCCAGCTACTTACTGCTATTAGATCTTTGACAAGCCAATTAAAAACATTCAGTGGGGAAAAGATTCTCTATTTAACAAATTGTGCAGGGTGAACTTGTTAGTGACCTGTAGAATACTGAAACTGGACCCATACCTTTCACCATTAACTAAGATAGACTCTCACTGGATCAAAGATTTACACTTAAGATATGAAACTATAAAAGTATTAGAAGAAAGGGCAGGAAAAACTCTTGAAGGAATCGGACTCCCCAGGCAATTGAAGCAGTATCAAAAATACACTACTGGGACCTGATCAAACTAAAAAGCTTCTGCACTGCTAAGAATATCATTAAGTGTAGTAGGCAGACAGCTCTCAGAATGGGATAAAATATTTGCAGGTTATGCCTCCGACAAAGGTTTAATGACCAGAATCCACTGAGAATTCAAACGTATTAGCAACAAAAAGACAAGTGATCCCATCTCAGGGTGGGAAAAGGACTTGAAGAGAAACTTCTCTAAAGAAGACAGGTGCACAGCCTATGGACACATGAAAAAATGCTCACCATACTTAATCATCAGAGAAATGAAAATCAAACCTACCTTGAGATATCATCTAACTCCAGTAAGATTAGCCACATGACAAAATCCCCAAACCATAGATGCTGGCATGAATGTGGAGGAAAAGGAACACTTCTACATTTTCTGTGAATGCAAACTAATATATTTCTTTTGGAAGAATGTTTGGAGCATACTTAGTGATCTAAAAATAGACCTGCCATTTGATCCTATAATTTCTTTACTAGGCATATATCCAGAAGACCAAAAACCACATCTTAATAAAGAAATCTGCACCAGAATGTTTATTGCAGCTCAATTCATAATTGCTAAGTTGGGGAAAAAGCCCAAGTGCACATCGACCCACGAATGGTTTAGTAAATTGTGGTACATGTACACCGTGGAATACTATGCAGCCTTAAAGAAAGATGGAGACTTTACCTCTTTCTTTTTTTTTCTTACATTTTTTTAAATTGTATTGTCTTTATTATTAAATCATAGCTGTGTACAATAGTGCAATCAAGGGGTACAATGTGCTGGTTTCAAATACAATCTTAACTATTTTCATCAAACTGATTAACATAGCCTTCCTGGCATTTTCTCAGTTATTATATGAGAATATATTATGAGTTTGTATTCTGCATTTAGTAAGGTTCGCTTATACCCTTCTAAAATGCACCATAGGTGTGGCCCCACCAATAACACACCCTCCACCCCACCCCCCCTTCCCCTCCCTACCCTTGCCCCTTTCTCCATATTCTTGTGTTACAGTTGGGTTATACCCTTCATACGACAGCTATAAATTAGCTTCATAGTAGGGCTGAGTACATTGGATACTTTTTATTTCATTCTTGAGATACTTTGCTAAGAAGAATATGTTCCAGCTCCATCCATGTAAACACGAAGGAGGTAAAGTCTCCATCTTTCTTTAAGGCTGCATAATATTCCATGGTATACATGTACCACAATTTATTAATCCATTCGTGGATGGATGGGCACTTAGATTTCTTCTATGACTTAGCAATTATGAATTGGGCTGCAATGAACATTCTGGTACAGATGTCTTTGTTATAATGTGATTTTTGGTTTTCTGGGTATATACCTAGTAAAGGAATTATAGGATCAAATGGCAGGTCAATTTTTAGATCTCTAA
>CAUYON010100038.1:0-29434 GCA_963573935.1 Arctocebus calabarensis
ATGCCTTGGTCCTGTGTGAGTTCACCCAGCTGAGACCTGCTCCTCCAGAGTTCTGGGTCGATGCCTTGGTCCTGTGTGAGTTCACCCAGCTGAGACCTGCTCCTCCAGAGTTCTGGGTCGATGCCTTGGTCCTGTCTGAGTTCACCCAGCTGAGACCTGCTCCTCCAGAGTTCTGGGTCGATGCCTTGGTCCTGTGTGAGTTCACCCAGCTGAGACCTGCTCCTCCAGAGTTCTGGGTCGATGCCTTGCACCTGTGTGAGTTCACCTAGCTGAGACCTGCTCCTTCAGAGTTCTGGGTTGTCTGTTCTGCTGGGGAAATATAGAAAAGGAAGTTCAGGGGATGCACTATAGCCCCAGCTGCAGCAGATGGTCTCAGGACTATCCAAAAAAAAAGAAAAAAGATCATCATTTTCTACTATTCTTTCTAGATTTCTTTGTGTCTGTGGCTAAAACCTGTACTCTCCAGCCAGCATATGGGGTGGCGTGACCAGGACTATCTTTGGGGGTGCTTACTCCTTCTGCAATAGTCCTTCCCCTTCTTTAACAGGCCAGTTAGAACTGGCTTATTGTCTTCAGGGAGATGTGGGGTAATTCTGCAAGCTGAGTAGTTTCAGGGGAATTTGGGCTTTAAAGATTTTCGAGTGCATTGATCCTGATGTCCTGATCCCATTCTTCCCAAACCAGGCCTTGATTGTGGCATAGCAGACTTATTGCACTGAGATTTGAACCTTTTTGGAGCTCCACTCCCTTTAAATTATGTTCTAGGCCTGGCCCTTAGCCTGGTCCATTCTCAGGCTGCCAGAGAGGAGCCTGTGAAATGCTGCCAAGGAGGTTCTTTGACTTTCATACTTGCCTTAAGTTGGTGAGGAAGCACCCTTGGCCTTCATCTTTCTCTAGTGTACCATGGTGCTCATGAGAGCCATGTGATGCTCTTGTCCTTATTAATGACTGCTTTTAATGCCTGTCAAGCTCACGACAGATTAATCTGCCAGTGTGCCCCCCAGTTCACGCAGGTGAACGTTTGCACCATTGCAGCACCAGAGCACGCCGTGTCCCGTCCACGTCCCTCCTACTTCCAGACACAGGATCCTCGTGGCCAGCTTGCTGGTGGGTGATTCAGATTTGAGCTCCTACTTTTAGAGTCTGCTTCCTAAAGCACCACTTATTTTTGGTCAGGTTCCCCAGGAAACAAATTCTGGGGAGGGTGGTGTGCAGGAAATTTTCTGGAGAGTGCTTTCTGCCCAGGACCTGTGGGAACTGGGTGGAGGGTGAAGCTGGACTGGAAGCTCCAGATGGTCCTTCGGAGATGTCTCAAATTGAGGCAGGGAGGTGGGGCCCCCGACCCCTCCTGATTCAGTTACTTGATGCAAATTTGCTATCAGTGAGGGAGTATGAGCATGGGCAAGGGAAGCACCTTTTGGATGAGGGTAATTCTTCGGGAAAAACTTAGCTGTCAGCTGGGAATCGTCAACAGATGACATTCCCAGCAGGCAGGTGGGCAAATAAGTGTCTCAGGAGTGTGTGTGGGAGGGGGTTTGTGCAGTACCACGTAGCATCTGCTTCGTTCTCAGCCTCCAAAAGCAGGAGGGCGATACCATTTAGTAATTCTTTTTTAAAAGATGAGATCTTGTTCTGTCACCCATGCTGAAATGCAGTGAGGAGTGGAAGGCTGTGGACCCATTGATGAAAGATTATTCCAAGGCGTGAAACAAAGGAAACTGGAATCCCCGTTCTGTAGAAATCACGTGGTCTTTATTTCCACCTGGATACAGGTGGGTTGAAACAAGAAAGGAATTCCACACGGGGGTTATGGCGGATGGGGATTTAAAGAGTCAGTGAGGGCAGCAATTGGCGGTATTTCTATTTCCTGGGAGGGACATGAGTCTGACCCTGCCGGGGCGGGGCAGGTACATTGGATTCTATGAGTGAGATCACAGCTCACTGTAGGTTCAAACTCCTAGGCTCATATTTACGTATTACATTTTTGTAAGTTAAATGTGATCATGTGCATTCAGTGTGTAGAGAACACAGGATATTTAAGGTGCTTAGAACCGTAATGAATTTATACCCACTGACTTCAATGTGGAACATGGTTTAGCAAGATGTTTATGAAAAGGTTGTGGGGAAAAAATCTCTTCAATAGTTTTAGAGCCTGCATGGACTGGTCATTTACTGTGAACATTAGGTACAAATCACAGAATCCATGCTCTTTCCTTTCTTTCATTTTGCCCTCAGTAGAGTGCTGTGGCATCACAGCTCACAGCAACCTCAAACTCTTGGGCTTAAGTGATTCTCTTGCCTCAGCCTCCCAATGCTTATTCTTTCTTTCCATGAGGCAGCGGGGAAGAAATGTGACTATGGAAAGTGGATAGGGCAGAGAATGTCTTGCTTGTAGGATATTTTGAGGGGATTTTTAGGAAGCAAGAATTTTCATTATTGCAGACATTGGTTAGCTGTTAATCAAATTTTTCTCAGGGAAATACTTTTATTTTGTTCCTGCCAGTGTTTTGAGGGGATCGTGTTTCCCCAGACTGGAGCATCACTTCTGAATATTTCTGTTTGCCAACCTTTTGTTGCCCCAAACCAAGAAAGGATTATTGGTTATCTTTACTCCGGGATTTCAAAAATTAATGTCTTCATTGATTAAAGCTTAATGGTAATGGGAGCAAAATACAGTCTCAGAGAAACAAGGTGCTGTTATTCACCTGGAAAGGGAGATTTTATTCCAAAAACTCGGAACCATTTTGTTTCTGAGAGCAGACCAGTCTGACTCAGGCAACAGTATTTTTTTCCTATTTGAGTAAATTTCTGTTGATTTATTCACTCAACAAATACTGAAATGTTATCCACCAGAGATGTGTCTGACAAAGACTAGTCTTAATATTCCCATTTTGACCTAAAATGAATAAAATCTTCAAATCTTGGCACCAATAATTCCACTTTACAACTCTAGATGTGTATATATTCCTGTTTTCACTCAGGGAGCAAACTTTTGACAGTCTTTCCTATTCTAATTTGATGTCTCTTTGGTGAGGGATCTGACATTTTCTCAAAGCTCTTGTTTAATACTGACACTGTGCTTTTAATTATTGGAGAAGCCACAGGCAATGAAATGTAATTATAATGAAATGAATTACAGACCCCTCCACCATTTCACCTTTTGCTCCTGGTGAAGATTGTATAGTCTAGGCATCAAAGCATCTGATCTCCCTATTTGGAAGAGGCGAAGAGAAAATGTGATGGAGAAATTACCTGTTGTGGTATCACAAGATGAATCTTTTGAGAATGACATTCTGTATATGAGCTGTGGTGTGAAGTGTTTCCTGTCTGCTTCCAGGTATAGCTGCCTATGGAGAAAAAACTGTTTGCCTGGCTTTTAAAGTAGTATAGTTTTACTTTTTTTTTTTTTTTTTGTAAAGAAAGTTTAGAAATGTATTTCTTAAAATATAAGAAATACTTATATTTTCTTTCACACAGTTTTGAGTAAATTTATTATCCCAGCATACAAGTAGTTTGTAAATTGATAGTTGATATTGTTGACAACTATGTTTTAGCTGCCAAATGTTTAAGTGTAAAATTCTGCTGAATAGGTCGTTTGGACATCAAGGAGAGTTAAAAGATAAGTATTTTAAAATTTCTTAATGTAAAGGGCATTTACCCATTTTAAGGTATGGTTGCCTCTTGGGTGAGGGGGTTCTAGAAATTATCGTCTTCTTACCTTTAGATAATTCTCGTCTGGCAAGCAGTGGTGAGTGGACTGAGGCAGGTACTGAAGCTAATTAACTGCCAAGTTACTTAACAGAAAAACTCATTTTTCTCCTGATTATTCCGGTAATCTGTTCTTGAAGGATTAATTTCCTTATTTCATTTTCTGGAGGAGGTATTTAAAAGATCTTGGCTTTGCAAGGACATTAAAATGTTCTCATACTTGTTAATACTTGTTCTATTTTAGCATTTCACTTTCTTGGGACAGTTTCATTTATGAAGTTATAATGTATCAATGTTAAGGCCAAAAGCTTCCCTGTGAGAGGAAACTCCAAGGAGAAATAGGTTATGTGATGTAATAGAATTTCTCAACTGATGAAATGGCACATTGTATCCATTGAATAGACTCAGCATGTGGGAAAAAAATAAGAGGGGTAGGCAAAATAATTTTTTTAAATAAAAAAGATTTAGGAGACATTGGGGCAGAAAAGGAAAGATTGGGGGATGGGAGCGAGAGGTAAGGGAGAGGAAGCCAGAAAGGGATAAAAAGAGAATCACATAAACACTTTACTTCTGTGGACTTTGAATTTTAGCTAATTTACCTCCTAAACTAAAAAAAGCCTATGTAGTCTCTCGTAAAGTTTTAGGTTGACGTCTAAAATGTTTCATCATAATTTTAAGTAGCTGCAAATGATACAATTTCATAATGTAAATAATGACCATTTCAACATTTATATGTATCCAACAAATGTTTTAAGTGTATCCAAGACATTTAAACACAGTAACTTATTGACAAAACGTAATTGAAAAATACAGGAATAGTCATATGCTTTCTCTTGAATAGTCAAACATTTAAAATCATTCATTTTTCTTTTTAAACTTACATTCAATCCCGTTTCTCCCATATAATCTTTTCCTAATGTACTTGTATGCTTCAAATTTTTTCCTTGATTATTCCTTCATAATTCTCTGCAAACAATATGTACATATAATTTGCAATTAAATTTCTACTGGCAATAGGACTTTACATAATAAATTTCCTTTTTCTACGTGAAAGTCATTATTAAATTATTATTCCAAAATTAATTAAATGTCATAATAAATGACCAATATTGGTAAATAATTGTTAACTTTTTAAAATTAAAAATGGATCCCTTAGTGAGATACATTTTTAAATTTCCTCTAACTAGTTCATGTACTTGTGAGTAAATATAACATAGAATAACGAACAACTCAATACTAATTTCTATTTGATTATAAACCTTACTGATTAAAAAAAGAGTAGACTTCATTTCATATGGAACCAGAAAAAACCCTGAATAGCCAATACATTCCTAAGAAGTAAAAACAAATCTGGAGGCATCACATTACCAGACTTCAGGTTATACTACAAGGCTATAGTGATCAAAATAGCATGGAATAGGCACAAAAAAGAGATGTTGATCTATGGGATACAATACAGATCCTGGAAATGAAGCCAGATGCATCTTATTATCTGATCTTCAGTGAACCAAACAAAAGCATACATTGGAGGGAAAGAAGCCCTATTTAGTAAATACTGCAGGGACAACTGGTGAGCCACACATAAAAAACTGAAACCAGCACCACTTCAACAAAAAATGACTCTCCCTGGATAAAAGATCTAAATTTAAGATATGAAAAGATAAAAATTCTAGAAGAAAGTATGGGGAAAAACTCTTAATGACATCAGTCTGGGAAAAGATTTTATGAAAAAGGCCCCTGTGGTAGTTGCGGCAACACCAAAAATAAATAAATGGGACGTAGCCAAGCTAGAAAGCTGCATGGCTAAAGGCACAACAACTAATGCCTACAGCCAACTTTCCAAATGGGAAAAGATATTTGCACGCTACAAATTTGACAAAGAGCTGATAACTAAAACCTACAGAGAACTCAAGCTAATCACCAAGAAAAGGACACAATCCCATTTATAACATCACAGACGAGTGACCAACAAACACATGAAAAAAATGCTCATCATCCCTAGTCCTCAGACAAATGCAAATCAAAACCATCTCAAGTTATCATCTCACCCCAATAAGAATGGCCCACATCACAAAGTTCCAAAGCTACAGATGCTGGTATGGATGTGGAGAGAAAGAAACACTTTTCCACTGATGGTGGAAGTGCAAGCTAATACAGCCTAATAAAGAAACTAATAATGAATTGATCTTGCAATCTCATTAATAGGTATCTATTCGAGCAGCCGTTCTCAACCTATAGGTCTCCACCTCCAATTCCGATGGTCTTAGGAATGGAGACACCCCTCCTCCATCCGCCTGGAGATGGGTCTGCCCACAGAGGAGTACCCAGCGTGATGACACTATCTGTGTTAAAGGGTCGTGGCATTAGAAAGGTTGAGAACCACTGATCCAGAGGAAAAAAATTGTTTTACCATCAGGACATTTGCCCTGGAATTGCCCCAGCTCAATTTACAATCACCAAGATGTAGAATCAACCCAAGTGCAAATCAACCCATGAATGGATTAAAAAACTATGGTCTATGCAGACCTTGGAATACCATTCAGCCTTAAAAAAGTTGGTGACTTTACATTTCTTGGGTTAACCTGGTGAACTTGAAACACATTCTCCTTAGTAAAGTATCACAGGAATGGAAAAGCAAGTATCCAATGTAGTCAATACTAACAAGAAACCAATAGAAAAACAACTGCGCACCCACTTGAAAGGAAAACACAATTAAATTCAAGTGGGGAGGATTAGGGGAAGAGAGGGAAGGGAGAGTGAAGAAGGGCGGGGAATTGGTGACTCTCACCTACGCAGCACACCCCCTGGTGAAGGGCGCTTACCAACTAAGCTTGGACTTTATCTAAACTTTAAAACTCGGACTTTAACACACGCAAACAATGTGACGTAATCGTTTGTACACTCATATTAATCTGAAAAAAAATGAGCAGACTAGAACACAGTTTTGTTAGGTATTTACTTTCATTTACTGATGGGCAGGGATTCAACAAATTCCCAGACTCTCCTGCCTGCTGGTGTCCAGTGGGAAGCCAGAAGGCAGAAGAGAAAAAGGGAATCCTTCCTGTTTCCTGCTTCCGTGCTGTCCAAACCAGCCCTGCTGTTGCACATCCCCCTGGGAGGTCCCATGGTGGTTAAAGTAGTCTCATGCCCGAGGGGTTTCTGCCCCAGCTGGGGCAGGTAGCAAGGTTACCCTTTCTGATTCTCAGCCTGTAGGTGGTTGGGAGCCCAGGGCTGCCACACACAAACCCTTTCACCTTCTCTCTTCCTTAAACAAAGACATAAAGGTACTGGCCAGCCCTGTCCTCAGAGTTTTGTAACAAAGGACCCTAACTTTGCAACCAAGCTGTGGAATTTGGCCACCTCCTACTGCCTGGTACAGGCGATCACTCTTCCCTGCTGCAGCCTTCTCTCTGACGCCATCCTTCATACCTTTCATAGGTTTTGGTAAACCCTATGTCTATCCTTTATTCCTTCAATGCCTGAAGTTGTAGCTGTTTTCTGTACTTGTCTCTGAGGGATGTAAGTTGTATGCCAATGGGGGTGAATGGGTCAGGGGATAGGAGGTTTGTTTTTGCAGGTTCTGACCCTCCCCCATTGCTTTGCCACTGTTTAATTAACTTCCTTTTTTTTGCTCTTAGTGATTTAACATCTGTGAAACCAATTCCTCCTATTAAATCTCCCCTGTTTGAAATATCTAGTTTTGTTTCTGGTTTTTAACTGGCCTCTGACATAGTACATATTATAAACTATTTTTAGGTTGGCAATTGGCAGACAGCTCTGTTAGGCTCTGCTTCAGGGTTTTTATTTTTTATTTTTTGAAAGCCAACAGTTGGGGAAAATAAACCCCAACTTACAAAATTATTTGATATTCATTTATTAGAACCATCGAAATTTTTTTCCCCCCAATTCTGGGAGGTATTTCAAATGTAATTATCAAGACTTATGAAATGACTTAATCATAGCTATTAAAAGTGGCATTTCATTTGTACATATATGTAAAGTTTGAGAATATTAATTTCAATATATTTTTGCCAATATCATATCTTTAATAAAATGCTTTTATATCATGTACTGAATATAGTTTTTAAATTTGAGATAAATAGAATTAAGTAATAAATTCATGTTGGCTATTAATTTGAGAAAGGCATTGTTGCCCAATAGACCAAGTCATACCTATTTTCTATCAGAAAATATAATTTTCTTTTCCAATTTTTTGTTGCTCAAAAACTTTTCAAATTCTATAAAAAAATTTTCTATTAGTAAATCATCAGGAAATGCTTTTTTTCTTTAATCTGGTCTATATTTACGATGTTTTGCTGGAAAAGGTTTTCAAGGAGCTGTAATGAAAAATCAAATTGGCATGGATTCCATTTTCTTTGCGATTCTCACATTGACTAGGAGACTTCTCTCTGACTCCATCCTTCATACCTTTTATAGATTTTGGTAAACCCTATGTCTAGCCTTTATTCCTTCAACCCCTGAAGTTGTAGCTGGGCCGGGAAGGTGGAAAAAGGGGGGGAACTTTCAAGCTTCTCCAAGGGAGAGGAAAAACCTTTTGACTTTATTTTCTGCTTTTCATGGGGGGATTTCTCCCCTCCTTGATTGGAAGGATATTAATTTAAAAATTCTAGAAATAGAGATTTTTGTTTTGCGGTGGTGTCCATAAGATATCACAACTACTTTATTCAAAAGGAGAAATATACCCCTAATGAATATTAAAATGTGGAAGTGAAACGTCTCTAAAAGGATCGCTAATACTGCAGTGCTAGTCTCTAAAATGTCAAACAGCATCATAGAAGAATCGTTGGTGTTGCAGTCAGCTGGCAGCCCTGAGTCCAGATGGGGGCACTACTACTGGACAGAAAATTCTCCAAGCACTTCGGGCCTCTGTGTCTCCATCTGATGTTTACGTTGCCGTTGCTTTTGAGGATCATGTGAGGAAATGTGTGTAATACACTTAGAACAGTATCGGCACATAGTAGGCACGCAGTAATTATGAATTCAATGGCCTAGGGTGGCGGCTCCCTGGTGCAGACTGTCACGATGGTCTGGGAGACGCGCCCTGGCCATCCTGGCATCATGCTGGCCATTTCCCATCTCTGTGCTGTATATTCCACTTCTGTTTATGAGAACAATCTTTATATAATTATCCTTCGCTGGAAGCTTTGTTCACCTTCCACACACCCTCTTCTCATGCCTGTGTTGTTGTAGCCTCAGTCGCGGAGATAGAAAGATGGACCCCAATTTGATGCAATAATTGAGGAAATTTATTACACCTGCGGGGGGCTGATACCACAAAGGCATGCAGCCCCGAATGCCAGGCGGGCAATCCTTTTATATTATTGTTCTTGCGTGGTCAGCAACAGCAAGCTAGCGTCATACAGAAGCTAATCATAGCAGTTGAGCAGGGTCGCAGGGTGGGGGTACATATTTGCTCATAAATCATAAGATACACAAGTACATTACTTCATGGTTCATTCATAGTTCAGGGGTACAAGGAACGGGCATAGGAGTTGGGTAAGCTTCCGAGGAACTAAGGGCGCATACCTCCCTGCTTAACTCTTCTCCGGAATCTGGCTCCTCCACCCTTGCAGGGGTTGGGGCCGAGACACAAACCTCTTCCTCTTTGAAGGGCTATGGGTTGGGGGATTAGGGGCTGGGATAGGGGGCTTAGCGTAGGAGTGGGGGGCTTAGTTGTTACAGTGTGAGCTTTCTGGATGTTTTACTCTCTGCCTTTTACTAGGTAGCCATTTCAAGCCCATTTACCATCAGAGCCTTTGGTTTGAGGACTTCATACAATGTGGCACAGGCTATGATTGCTAGAAGCATGTTTGTCCCTCCTTAAAAGAAGTGGTTCACTCATGTTCTCCTATGCACTAAAAGATCTGGATATTCTTTTATCTCTGGATCTTTACTTGCTAACATTATCACTCTAAGTAAGAGGTAGAGGAAAAAATTTAAATACGTTCATCTGAATTTTCGACTGACAAACAGCACATCATATTAAAAAATAGTTGAGAAACAACTATGATTTTTAACTCTCCATACTTTCCTGTGTGTAGATTATAGATTGGCCTTTAGGTCTCTTTTAATCGTGTCTCAAAGATTGGTATTTTGGGGAATTAAAAAAAAACTAACATACTTCTGAAAACCTCAATACTTTCACGCTTTGCTATTAGAGTCACAGATGAAATTGTCTTTCTGCTTCCTCACAAATCCCCTATTTGTATCACAACTTTCACGCTTCTGTTTGACAAAAGATTTCTTCTGATCTCCTTCTTACCTGACAGACAGGTCCCAAAATGGACTGACGGGAAGGACAGTGAAAATCGTCACTTAATACGATTGTCTCATTTTCAAGTTAAAGGGGTAAAGTCACACAATAACCCTGACTTTTGCCTTGTAGGACTCCAGCTGTTTTTAAGGAAAACATTTCCCTAGGAGTATCACTGCGACGTGCCAGGGCTGTGCAGAAGGTCTCCGTCCCTGTATGATGTTGGACAATTAAGTTGGCAAACTCATCCTACCTCATTGTGGAACACCATGTGGTGGCCCTGGAATGCTCCCCTTGGGAAGTTACGCAGCAAGGCCAGGCCCTCGTCCACCCTTCAAAACACCCCGATGAGTTTGCAGACTTTATTGTCAGATCTTTGTACAACAACAGCTCTGATGGCCATTTCAGAAAAAGAGCTTGAAAATCGCTTTGAAGTGGGTGACCAGGTGCTGGCCTCGGTATTTAGAATTTTATTAGAATGAGTCCATGAGCTTTTTTTTTTTTGTAGAGACAGAGTCTCACTTCATCACCCTCAGTAGAGTGCCGTGGCGTCACACTGCTCACAGCAACCTCCAGCTCTTGGGCTTAAGCGATTCTCTTGCCTCAGCCTCCCGAGTAGCTGGGACTACAGGCGCCCGCCACAGCGCCTGGCTATTTTTTTGTTTTGCAGTTCGGCTGAGGGCGGGCTTGAACTCGCCACCTTCGGTATATGGGGCCGGCGCCCTACTCGCTGAGCCACAGGAGCCGCCCTCAATCTATTTTTTTAACTACTTGTTTGTGATGTAAGGTCTTAAGTTCATGCTGACCATTTTAAATCTAAAGAAAAATCCAGGTTTATACATCCAGTGAAACTGGAGGGAAATCGAAAGATGTCCTTACAAAAATCTGATGCAGAGACCTTGCAGGTGACTTACAGGACAGGGATGCTGGCCGGGTGCGATGAAAGCTGTTCAGGAGAGAAAACTTCCTGAAAGGAATCCCTTTGTCCACAGAGCAGTGAGTGTCCAGTCGCCCTCACTTCCCAAAGTCCACACTCATTTATTTTGTGTGTGTGAATTTCTGTAGTATTTTAATTCTCTATCAATAGCAGGGGATTTAAAGTCATTTCATCTTCTCTTCTCGCATTTTTAGTCCTGTCTACCAGATTGAGTGTGGTTCTTTTTAGGGGCAGACCAGGAGGAGGCTGTCTGAAGACTGCGCAGCAGCTACAAAACTGTAACTCATAACTCACATCCCTTCTCTGCCACTCAGCAGGTGCAGGGCCTGGCACAGTCACTTAATTCTTAAGAACTCTCTTTGCTCATGTTCACGATGAAAACGGTAGTGCTGCCACCAAAGGGTTAATGAGATGATGTCGATACAACACGAAGCGTGAGGAACGAGCCCAGTGGGTGTTTCCTTCAATCTTCATCCACTTTAGAAAGGAGGAATCAGGATCTTCACTTTGCATTCTTTTGAATGCGCCCAGCAAAACGCTTACAGCACACACAAGCCATGCATGCATTCATTTAGAAAACATTTATTGAAAACCTATTACCTGGTGTAATGAGAAAGGGCACAAAAGGAAGTCAGAAAGTCTGGTCCTAGCTACTTGACATCTGTGAAATAGGAAACAACTTGGCTTGCCTAAGCCTTGATGTTCCCATCGTTAAAGCGTGGCGGTTGAAATGATTAACAATTGTAGGAGAAAGCAAGGGATGCTGGAGGAGAGGAAGGGAGGGACAGAGGTCCAGGGAGGAGAGAAGGAACCAATGCCATGGTGAAAACGAAGGTGTCACGTGAACCTCGAGTCCTGAAAAGACAAAAATCACCTGTTCTTCAGGCCAGGATGTGACCAAGGGGTAACAATGTTAGTTGACATCAAGCTATCATTTTCAAGTTAAATTTCACAATTCAAAATAAAATAAAGAAAAATTAAAATTCATTTTTCATAAGGGAGCTACTATGAGGGTGTAAATCCAGGGCAGGATCCAGGGTGAGAATATAGTGACGTGCCCAGTGGACCCTGGCTTAGAGAGGCACCTGGCACACGGAAATGCTCCCCAAATATCAGTTACAAAGCTAATCGTAATATAACTTGTTGTTAGTATCCTTAGCATCACTACACTGGTTAGGGGGACGCATAAATTCTATCATTTTATGATTAATAAACATACCGAAAAATGGGAAATACAGTGAATTATACAGAGTGGTTATAAAGTTTGCGTGCAATCTTAAATTGCACATTATTTTAAATTGCACACAAACTTTATGGCCACCCCTGTATCTTGCCCCTTTGTATGTAGTAGGCCTCTTTACATAAATAATGATTTACTTGGAACAGTGGTTCTCAACCTTCCTAATGCTGCAACCCTTTAATATAGGGTTGAGAACCACCTGTAACCCACAGGTTGACAACTGCTGATTGAACAAATACCATTCATAAGAATCTAGGAACTATACAGTGAAGAAGAGGATGAAAAATGGCTACAGAAAAAGCAAAGAAATGATCTAAAATCCTGCGCAGTAAGAAGCAGATCCAGTAATTAGAAGCTGACGGATGTTAACAGACCCCTAGGGCCATGCCATAACCGTGTGTGTTTCTTCTCTAATGGTGGTGCTTTGAGCAGTCAGTTCTGTGCTTGGGGAGAATTAGCTTGGAAGTGAGTTTTGAGTAATCCCCACTGTGTGGAGAGTCATGTGTTTGCTTTTCCAGTGGCTGCAGTGAATGGCCCAGGGGGCAGGCAGGAGAGGATGGCTGGCCGTCAAATCACTCTTAAATCTAGGCTGTCAGAGAGTGTAGGAAGAATAAATTAAATCTCACTTTCACTATTCAGTAATTAAGATGAAAACCCCTTGTGGCAGTGCCCTTTTCCTGTATGAACCGTACATGGTAAGAGAAGAAAGTGAAATAATTTGGGAGGTGTCTTTGCTCTTATGCAAACAAACCAAACAAAAAGCCAACAATAGCAACAACCCCCCCACCACCACCACCACCACACACACACACACACACATTTCTGGAGAAGAATGATGGCATTAAATTCTGAAGGAGCTCAGGGAATTTTACTCCAAAATATGACTCCTTAGTCTAACAAGTATTTTGAATTAAATGCCTGTAGAGATCAGCAGGTGTTGCAAGAGACTTTTCCCTCTATCTTCATAAAAACCAGGCGGATCCGTCCAAAATAACTGTCTTTCCTTCCCCTCTGTGTTATCTCAATATAGTTCAGGAACTAAGCGAAGAAGGCAGACAGACCTGGCCCAACCCATGTTTGAAATATCTCTTTCCCCTCATGCATTCATTCTCCCAAATACTGATTCATCCTCCCTAGTGATCATTTATTGTCCCTAAGCAGAACTGCCTATGATCCTTCACCAAATGAGGGCATATCAGCTTCTGTGTTCCCCCACGGTCATCATGAGGTGATTCTTCCGGTGTACACAGTAAATACATTTGTAATCGCTTTCGCTTAATAATCTGCCTTATTGTGAATTGACCTTTCAACAAACCTTCCAAGGGGACAAGGAGAAATTATCCCTTCTGCTTCCTACAATTCCATAATTTCACTTCAGAACAAGATTTTAACTTTGTGTGCAAAATTACAAGACTCATGTTAGCGCTGGTTTAGCACGTGGGTATTTTTGTTGTTGTTGAGACAGAGTCTCACGATGTCACCCTCAGGACAGGCCCTGGCGTCACAGCTCCTTTGGTGTATGTGGCCTGCGCCCTACTCACTGAGCTACCGGCGCTGAGCCTGGCACATTGTTTTAAAATAATATGCAGGATTAAATACAAAATAATTTTACATGGAATGAAGAAGAGAAACAAAAAATAATATCTCCTCAGATGTCTACATTTACAAATAATTTAAGTATACCTGACATATTTTTATTTTTCAGTAAATAAATGCATGTTGTCAAAACTTTACAACACAATAACGAAAAGAATTAGACTTTCAAAGCAAACAATAACACGCATCTCTATAAGTAACTGGAGAATTGGAACACACCGGATTTTGTAACCACCCTGGAAATGGAAGAATCCTTTTAAAGCAGCCTTGTTAAATACTTAGGTTTTATTTATTTATTTATTTGGCATTTTTTAATTGAAAAATCAAGGCAGGAAAAAGAAAACCCTAAAGCCTAAATTTTGAGTTTTTAATATCATATAAACCAAAATAATTTAGCGTCAGTTATAACCTCTCAATAACAATGTAATTGTTACTAATAGCAATTTTGGTAAAGACTATATACTTATCAAAGATATTACACATATGACTATCTTAGCTTCCTGTCGTTTTTATGGATTTTTCCTCTGGAAAAACTCAATAAGCTGTTAATTTTGTTAGGCTTTACTTAAAAAATTAGAAATCAAATTGACAGTACCATGTGTTCAAAAAAAAAGAAAATCAACATTATAAGATTCTCATTTCTTTCTAACTTAAGTAATCTGATAAACGTAAGAAAATAATTTTTAACTAAACAGGGTAGTGATTCCAAAGATCATATGACAAAATAAATAAATTGAAAATAGAGATATTAAAACATATTATAAAACCTCAGCAATTAAAATAGAATCGTAAAGGCAAATAATAGGCATAAAAGTCAGCACAACAGCGTAAAAGGTCCAGAAACAAATGCAAACACACAAGAGACCTTGCATTTTTTGAATGCACTAGTCAATAAATGGCGTTTGAACATACAGGTGCCACCTCCATTAAAGGGTCATTATCCCCTGTTCTGCCCCAGGATAAATTCCAAATGAATAAAAGATTTAACTGGAAAAAAAATTAAGCCATAAAGTGATAGGAAAAATGTAAGAATTCTTTTATAAAATCAGCATAGAAACGACATGTTTGAAATTCAGAAGTCATAAAAGATGAGATTGATACATTTGACTTAAAAAAACTGCTACTTCATAGCAAATACATTATACATAAAATTAAAAGGCAAAGTGGAAGAAAAATGCAGTTTGTACCATAGCTCCAACCAACGATAAGAAACAGATGAATGTCCTGATAGAAAAAGGTAGAATGGAAGAGAACAAAGAACGTAGACACTCAAGTCACGGAAAAGAAGTAACAGTGAGGCTTAATCATAGGAAGGACACTCAGTCTCCTATTGTTGTTGAGGCAGAGATGCCATTAAGACTGGAAAAAAATTCATATATTTAGTAATGTGCTCTGCTGGTGGGGTGTTAAAAAAACAGGCACATTTATACATTGCTGATGGAGGCGGCTTGGCAATTTCCTTCAAGACTGCAAAGGTATATAGCTTTGAATATCTTTAAATGTCTGCCAGGTGTGCACATTTAGCATGGCACTGCTGGCAATAGCAAAACTAGGAATGACTTCTATGTCCACGGATAGGAGCGCGTTAAATGAAGCTGGCCGTCCAAGCGGTCATAACAAGAGCAGTCTGTATACAGAATTGGAAAGTCGCAAAGATACACTAGGAAAAGAAAAATGCAATATGTAAAACTGTTACAACAGAGGAAGTATATATTCATATTTACAAATTTGTCAAAATCTGGAAGGATACAAAAAGAAAATACTAAGGAAAACAATAGGGGCGCTGGATAGTGATGACCAACGGGAGACAAAGTCACTTTTATAAACATTTATATGACTTTTTACAAAGTTTCAGCATTTTTGAACAATGTGAATCCATAACCTTCTCAAAAACGAACATTTCAAAAAATAGGAAATCAACAGGAGAAAAGAATTTCTGGATATCTCCATCTTCTCTTCTCAAAAGGACTGCCAGTCATTTTCTTAATATGATTTAAAAATAATTCGTCTACTATTTTTAGCAGCACCTTTTTGGTCGGTTAATTTTTGTCTGATAATTTTGTCTATGAATAGTGGTGTTTTCCCAGAGCTTTGTGTACCTGAGCGGATGGGGACGCATTGGCGCGGGATGTTCCTGAAGACCCCAGTGGTGCTCTAAGGGTCCTCTGGGGCTCATAGGGCTCCTGTGGCACTGGCCGCCTACCCTGTCTGGAGGGAGTGAGAGGCAGAGGAGAGTTGAGGGGAAAGGTGCTCCAGGAGCCTCAACATACAATTTGCTCCAACATTTCCTAAGATTTTTTTGAATTACCCAGTCTGTTGTCCTCTTGGGAGTAGTCCCACTCAAGATTGGTGGCTGGATTCTCTGCGGTGACCTTGACAGCTGCACTGGCCACTGGCTGGGCTCACTCCCTGGCCCGTCCCCAGATCAGGGGCCTCCCTTCTTCCCCAGTCCATTTCCTGCAAACATTCCACCCTCCATGCTTCAATTCTTCCTTTTGCTTTTCAGCCTCCCCAAACTTTAACAACCGTCCCGTGGTCTGAATCTCCATTTGCCCGCATTCTTCCAAATTACTAGGTAAAGAACAGCTTTAAAGCTTATTTTTAACAATGATGATTAGACTTTTGTGCTGTTTTTTACAGGAAAAGAGTGATGCTAATGACACTTTTGAGTGATGACAGAATGACAAGAGAAGCTTGTCCTGCAGGTGTCCACTGCAGGATAATTTCAAAACCTTATTTTCCCAGGGCGGCTGTTTATCTGACAAATTGTATAAGCAAGTTTATCACTTTCAAGGTGATAACTTGCAATTATTATTTACGGTGGGAATTGGGGCCTTATTAGCATGAACTAATAATTGCCAGCAGGTGCTTCCATTCAAAGTGCTGTCTTTCCTGAGGATTCAGGCCACTTTCAGCAAAGCACAGACAGATTCAGGACTGCTTCTCCCCCCACTACAGGTCACGTGGAGGCTGCTTCTACTGGTTCCTCCTTGTTTTCTGCCAGTGGGGGATTCAAGTCCATCATCAGAGAAGTTTAATAAGAAAAAGACTTTTAGGAAATTGTTTCCCATCTCTGATGGAACTGCATCCAGAGTGGAGAGAGGAGGAGCAAGGGCATAGCTGTATCTTTTTGCTTTGGGGTTTAATATCTAAGATAGACGAAGATCACTTCAAGAGCAGGGATCTGGCCTTTTTCTTCTACCACCCTAACTTAGGGCTTAATATTGAAAACTACAAACATTGCACAAGTCTTTTCAGTGAGAATTTGATGTAACTAAATATTCACTCTCTCGGTGGGTGGAATGTGTGTGTTTTGTGTCTGTGTGTATTCTTTACCTACACTGTGTGTATGAATTAGTTTTATCCCCATCTTCTGGGTAGGAATATGAAAATTTTAAGGATTAAGTAATTTTCCCAAGATCACAAAGCTACAAAGGATGGACCCAGAACTGAAATGCAGGCGAGACCGTGCCCTCAGAACGGCCGCCCTCAGAACTATACACACCTGTGATGCAAGTGCAGTTTGTCATTCCCCAGCCAGGTGTCCAGAGGGAGATGACTTGTGTTCTCGGAGTCTTGGCACCTTTAGCTGAACCTTGGGGATAGTTCATGCATAGTGGGTTGTTTTTTTTAGGCAGAGCCTCAAGCTGTCACCCTGGATAGAGTGCTGTAGCATCACAGCTCACAGCAACCTCTAATTCCTGGGCTCAAGCGAGTCTCTTTCCTCTGCCTCCCAAGTAGCTGGGACTTGCATAGTGGGGTTTGATTAAATTAAATGCAGGCTGTGCTGATAGTCAAGTCTACAGGGACTTAATATTTGATTTCTGTTATAAGAAAAAAAGTGAGTCTGCAATCTATATAAATCAAAGCTGGTGTAGGGATTAGATTTTCCCACAGCTCTTCAAAATCGGTGTGTATCCCTGATTTCTGGGAGGTGTCCAGCGATTTTTTATCCCTAACTCCTATTGTGAATGTAGAACTGAAAAAATACAATTAAAAATAATGATGAAGAAATAACACGTGTCATTACTTTCTGTAAGGAGAAGGGAATGCGGGAGTCCTAATCCTCTATGCTACATTTTTTACCTGAAAATGCTCTTTTGAGCATTATTTCTTATGGCTGTGCCTTTGAAGATATTTCCCCAGTGAATAACTGTTCATTAATTGTTGCTGTATTTTTAAACAGAGTTTGTCATGTTGTACACAAATTTTTCATAATGCATTTTTATTCCGAATAAGCAATACCAAGTAACATTTCATATTAGTGATTCCTGTATAAATATTCATGAACATTGTTTTGTTAAGGTACATGGTACAGTTCCCTCATCTTACACTGACTTAGCAAAAGAAAAATCAGCATTATCAGATTCCCACTGTTCTCAGAGGCCAAAACTCTCGATAGCCAATGCTTTACTGTCGTAATGCAGCTGAGAAATGCAATTCACATTACTCTTAAGGCCTTTTTTTTCCCTCCAGAAACTGACTCTTATTAATGATGGCTCTGAGGCAGCAGGCCCTCTAGGACAGCTGTGAATAGTGATCATCAATTCTGCTTCTTACAAACTGCCCAGTTGTTTCATTAGGACATGGTTAGTCTTCATATAACTTAAAATATTACGTTAGTTAAGTATGTCTCTATATATAAAACTCTATTTTACTACTTGAGATTTTTGTTTGATTCTAAATAAAAACTTTATTATTGAAACAAAAATGTATTTTTCAGAACAGCTCATAAAAAAATTCAAGATACAGACCCCCTGAGGGAAGCTTATTTATTGTGCCCCAGAAGTCCTAACTCTGAATTGATTGAATGATTTGATGTAAGAACGATGTTGAACGGGAAGTGAAATATTTCTATTCTTGACCCCCAAAGGTGATCACTAAGTGCTTCAGATGCTTTATCTGATTAATTCCATTATTATTGTCATTTTACAGATGAGAAATGGAGGCTGTAGAAGGTAAAGCGACTTGCCCAAGTTCACATGGTAAATGGAGTTGGAGCTATGGGAATTCAAAATCCATATTCTTAACCACAAATATATATACACACACATATAGTGAGAGAGAGAAAAACTTCTGGTTGCCTATACCTCTAGAACTATTAACATTTAAATCTATTTTTTTCAAAAACCACTTCTAAAGCAATATTTGCCCCCAATAGCACTTTGATTACATGCTGTAATTAGTATTAACAGTATTAACATTAGTAATTATAATTAGTATAAACAGTATTAGTAATACCAGTCCACATTCCTTCATATCACAAAAAGGTCTTGTTGTGGTTTCTATTCTAGGGGAACGTTTCAGTCTTAAAGTCACTTATTAAGCACCAACTGTGTGCAAGGCTCCAGGGCACAGGTGTGAGCAGGTTCGGTCTTCAGAAGTTCAACATCCAGTACAAAGAAAGGCAAGTAACTAAATTTTCCAGAAAGGCAACTCTCAGGTTTTAGCTGAGAGAACCTGCCTCAGGGGATCGTCCTGTATTAGCTCACTAAATATCACATGGTATCTGTAGCTTGTTTTCTTTACGAACAGTTTTGCATGAGCACACAAATTACATGCCCAAGAACACTGCTGGGTCTTTCGTGCTATTTTGGCTCCAGAGGGACGCCCAAGGATGAACACCCCATCAATATTGGACAGAGGGGGTGTCAAGTCAACCTATGTGTCTTATTAGCGTGACATGTTGGGTTTTACCCATTTGAGATAATGAAGCAAACGATTGTAGAAGAACTATGGTCTATGTTTTCTCATTTCCAGCTAGTTGTTACTATGTGCATTCCAATATGGAAAAAAAAAATGTGTGTAACCATTAGCATTTCTAAGTATAACAACACTGTAGACTCCTAGGAATTCTCTACTTCTGTGAATTAAATGAGATTTTGTCACTTAAAGGACATCCAAAATTTTAAGCCTGTAATAAATTATTGAAAGTCATTTAGTTAAAATTTAAGCAAGCTGGCATCTGTGGTGGAAAAAAAATCCTAAAAACTAAAAATTATGTCTATTTTTAAGTAAAACCTGAGAGTTCTTACATTTCTATTTAAAATAGAACCAAAATTCTACATTTGGCTTAGAGAAGAAAGGGAAGGCTAGTCACACAAGCCTTCTGTGCTGTGAAATAAAATTCCTCCCTCAGAACTCATGTGGCAGCACGGCCCGTCTGCTGACCTTCTCCCTGCAGAGCAGTCTTCACGGTGGTCAGCGGCTCACCTGCCCAGACGGGGCCACCTACCTGCCAGGCGGTTTGAAGCATGTTTGTCACCTCACATACAAACTCCCCAGGGATTGCTGCTAAAAGGACATTATTTAATTTGCTAAAGATTCAGTATGAGGTGACCTCAACTTGTAAGTTAGGTTTCCAATGGCTAAGCTATTTTGGCCACCTAAAACTCAGGTGATGTAGTGTCATCTATCATTCAAAAACATTTGATTGATAACAGATTGAAATGCTGTTAAAATACCTTCCAAATGCTGACAATGTGACTTTCTTCTTAGCCCAGCATGGGTTTCACATTGCAGGCAGTAGACCCTTGCGTGTGGATACGTCCATACATTTTGATATGTGTGTACATGTAGACACATAAAATTAGGGCATCAAATTCCCTAATATGACGTAATTTTGCTTTCCCTCCAGAATGAAAGAACTGTCACAGACTAAGTCTCTCTGGGTAATGCAGTACATGATTTAAGTAGCCCTCCGGTAAAGGGTGACTCCCTTCCCTCTGTGTTGATAACAAAGCCAGCGCGCCCATGTATTTAATTACTTCTTTTGGCACAGAAAAGAAAGTACAAATATTAATATCATGTCCTTGACATTGAATAACAGTGGTATTAGCAGAGCAAGGAATTCTGAAGTACACTGACAGGGAAATATTTGAAAAGGGGAAAAATGCAGACCTTAGAATCCTGTGGCAAGGAGAGTGCTCTTGTGTGCCGACGTCACACTGATAGAAACCATGCAACAAAGTAAAAGTACAGCACCAACCCCGAACTCCTCCTCTTCTCTAAAGCCTTAGGTAGCTTAGCACTTAATATTTTCTAAAGGTTTTGCATATTCATTTTAAGGGCAAGAGCTATCTTTTAACCATTGTCCCATGCTCCAAGTACAGAACCAACATAAAAAATAAAAGAGGAACTGACAATGAAATGCTAATTGGCTTTGTGGGACTAAATACTCATATGTCAGAAAGAAGACCTTGGATATTTTTTCTGGGCTGTCAGCCATAGGTTGTCTACACTGGGTTCCTAGGCCTTGTGGCCCCACTTGCCACTACA
This sequence comes from Arctocebus calabarensis, assembly GCA_963573935.1. NCBI lineage: Eukaryota > Metazoa > Chordata > Mammalia > Primates > Lorisidae > Arctocebus > Arctocebus calabarensis. The sequence continues at coordinate 21,034 of CAUYON010100038.1, forward strand.
TTCTGTGGGGTTTTATCCACCTATGAGCTTGTGAGCTGGTTCTCCTTCTGCCTGGGGGAAGGTCTGCTGGGCTCTAACACTGGCTGTTGGTGCTCTCTCCTCCCTTTTTAATGTTGTACATTCACCTTTCCAGATAACTGCCCATTGACATTTAAAAAAATCACTTTATCATCTTGAGTACAGACTTGACCCAGATCACCTGAGTTCAACAGGACTTGACCCAGATGGCCTGAGTTCAAATATCAGCTCCTCCACTAACTTAGTTTAAGTTATCACCTTATTTTGCTCGTCTGTGAAAAGGGGGATAACAGAGAACCTACTTCACAGGGCTGTTGAGAAGATCGAGTCAATGTCAATGGGGGATTTTGAACACAGCTATTCACTGTGCCCTGCAGGGATGCATTAATTTGTGTATATGACACATGAGGTAGGGAAACAATTTTTAATGGTTTTATTTTGTTTAATGTGGAAAACCAATTGACCAACACCATTTATTTAAAAATGCTTTGTGCGTTTTTGTGTGTATATGACACTTGAGGTAGGGAACAATTTTTTATGGTTTTGTTTTGTTTAATGTGGAAAACCAATTGACCAATACCATTTATTTAAAAATGCTTTGTGCGTTCATCATGTTTAACTTTGCATTTATGTGAGTCTGTTTTTAGGTCCTGTAACTCCCTGTCTTCACAATTATTTCCTTGTTTTTTGTTCATCAAAGCTTCAGTGAAGTCTTGATTTCAGGTAGGGCAAGTGCACCCAACTTTTTCTGCCTTAAAAGGGCCAAACCCTTTGTCTTTCCACGGTACTTTTAGAGACATCTTATCAGAAATCTCCTGTTGAGATGTAGGGTAGAATTGCATAGAACTTTTAGATTAATTTGGGGAGAAGTGATGTCTTCATAATGAACATTTGTCTTAGGAATATGGTACCACTTCATATATTTTGGTTTGGTAACATTTTTTTCAAGGATGTAGTTATGATTTTCTGCAAAAAGATAGTGAATGCCTTTTATTAGATTTGGTATTGGTTACTCAGTAGTTTTAGTTGCTATTAAAACATCACATTATTTGAACTGCATTTTCTAAATAGTTGTTGCTAACTATAGAGAGGAAATTAGTTTTTATACAAAAAACTTAAATTTATTTGTCTCTATATTTCATTCAGTTTTCTATGTAATTAGTAGTATTACCTGTGAATGTGTAAATTCTTTTCTTTCCCTAATAATTCAAATAATTTATTTTGCTTGACTTCAGTATCATCTTGACTAATGGCAGTGGCAGTAGACATCTGTGTGGCATTTCTGATATTAAATAAATGGCAGACAAGGACGGGAGGAAAAAAGGAAATTATAACTTGACCTTTCTTATGAATATGTAAGCAAGAATCCTTTTAAAAAGTTAGCAAATTGCATCGTACTGAATTTTTTTAAAATAATGACTACATTTCATAGACGATTCAACATTGGACTATTTGTTAGTAATCTACCACATTGATATATTTACAAGAAAAGCTTCATGATCATCTTAATGGATGCAGGAAAGTATTCATTCATTTTAAAAGGTACTGCTGATTTTATAAAAATCTTAGAAAATCTAAATATTAATAGCTCCCTCAGTTGTTGGTGACTATGCTTGTGTTTTTACACAAAGTTCTTTTCCTAAATGTTGCCTTATCATCAAGCTATATGACCAGAAATCTGGCTTTCTAGTCCCCACGTGACATTTGTTCCTCAAAAAATCCCTTTTATGGATTGTCCTCTTGTGTGACTTCTCTGCTGGGAGAAAGCGCTCATGATTCTGTGTGTTTTAGGGGTGTTATTGGGAACAAGTCTGAGTGTTAAACACAAGTGTTGAGGCCTGTTTTCTCTCAGCAAATGACCCCTCTCCTCCTGTGCAGACTAGAAGGTTGGTTTACACTTCCCGCAGTGATGGGATTTGTTATGAAGCTCTGGTAGGCGCTGGCTTCCTGTCACTTTTCTGGAAAGTGCATCGTGGCCCGGCTCTACTTCAATGTTCCTAAATTGACTTCCTAATCTATCAGTTTCTTCTTCTATTAGTTTTATCTTGGCCCATTTTACTGAGTGTTTTATTAAATTATTTTCTATTTACCCAGTCTTTAAAGAATGAATCTGAGGCTAGCCGTCTACTGAGCATGGGTCACTTAGCTAGTCATCTAGCTTAGAACTATGCTGCCTCTGAACTAGACAGGCAGTGTGATCACTCCCTTGGTGCTTCCCAGTTCACTGTTTCCTGAGCCCTATAGTCTGGCCTCCTAGATTGTTAAATCCTTAAACGCATGTTCAGTTCTAATACTTCTCTCCTACTCCTTAATGTCAAGAGGCACGAGGCAGGTGCTGAGGTAGAAAGCTTCATGTAGGAGCAAATGTCTCCGGATCCTACTAGATGAGCAGAAGAGCTTACAGAGAGAAGTGGATGTCCTAAGATGATAACCTCATGTCATTAAAATATTTTTCTTTTTTTTTGAGACAGAGTCTCTCTTTGTCACTCTGGGTAGAGTGCTGTGCCATCGTAGTCCACAGAAATCTCAAACCCTTGGGCTCAAGTGATCCTTGTGCCTCACTTTTTCACTTTTAGTAAAGACGGAGTCTCACTCTTACTTAGATTGGTCTTGAACTTCTGAGCTCAAGCAATTGCCCACCTCAGCCTCCCAGAGTACTAGGATTATAGTCATGAGCCACATAAAAATCCTTATAAAAGAAATAGAGAAAGCTGAAATCAAGCTTGGCTTTAGTCAATAAACCAAGTTTGAGTTGTTATGTTACCTGACCGAATTCTGTATTATGAATTAAACACGTTTATGCTAAGCAAGTGGTTTACTGGGAATGAATTCACTTTTTTGATCAATTGTGGTTATCAGTTTATCCATTTTCCAGTCAACAAAATAGTGAAGATATCATTTTTAATTGGTTCTGAAAGGGTGATAACCTTAAATTGGAGCAATTTAAGGGATTACAAAGTGAAAGCTGAAAGATCTGGTTTTGTACCTGAAAACCAATACAACTAAAAGTTGAAAAGAATCCTGTGTGAATATTTGTGATAAATGTGATGGATAATGGTTAACATATATGTCATCTAATGCAATTGGCTGAAAATAGTGACAGTCTATGTATAAAAATGTGAAGGACGCCCAAAGACACGTCCCACAAAGGAGCTACCGCAGAAGAGGCTGAGTGTCAGATTCAAGACATTATTTCATTGAACTTGTAATTTGAAAAAAAAGGGTTAAATTTGCTAGCATATAAGCAAATTAAATACCAGTGTACTATTTTTTCAATGCTGTTAAGATTAGCAAATGTTACTTTAAAAATAAAATGGAATGCTGGAGAAGGTGCAGGTAAGTTGGTACTCTGAAAATTACCAATGGTGCTGTCAATCAGGATACTACCTTAAATAAAAGCACAGATGCCCGTTAGGCCAGAAATCCCATGACTAGAAACTTACCAAAAATAAATAACTCAAACTAATAAAAAGACAATACTGGTCCACAATTCCTTACCTAAAACCTTGAGTTGGATATGTTTCAGAATTCAAGATTTAAATTAAAAAAGCTTTAAAGAAGATAAAATGTCATGTAACCCCTCACGTTCAGACATACCAACCCAGCCCTTCTGGGAAATGCATGCATACCCACCATGGGCAATTAGTGAGTCCCCATTGAGTTTTGCGAATAAATTTACTTAAGAAAAAAATTAAATTTTATTTTCAAACTTATGAAAAAATTAGATTTTAGCGTTTTTTAATTTTTTAAGTGGGTATAAAGTCTTATCTTTAGAGATATTAATACCAGTATTATTTATATCACAAATAACATAAACAAACTTTAAAGCAATTTAAAATCAAACATGAAAAGCCTCAACCAAGTAATTATGGATCAACTCACTGAAATGCTAAGAAGTCTAAAATTAAAATTAAGGAACCTATGTACCAATGTACAAGAATGTTTAAAAGCTGCCCCAGTCAGGTGGTAGCTCGGTGGGTAGGGCACTGGCCACATACACCGAGGCTGGTGGGTTCAAACCTGGCCCAGGCCAGCTAAAACAACAATGACAACTGCAACAACAATAAAAATAGCTGAGTGTTGTGGTAGGCACCTGTAGTCCCAGCTACTTGTGAGGTGAGGCAAGAGAATCTCGCTTGAGCCCAAGAGTTTGAGGTTGCTGTGAGCTATGATGCAATGGCACTCTACCAAGGGTGACAGCTTAAGACTCTGTCTCGCATCAATTCTCCCTCTCTGAGTAGAAACTCCAACTGCTGTTAGGGAAAAGGGGCGAAGACTCAATCTAACTGCTTCCTGCTGAATCGGGCGATGATAGAAGGGGGCAGTTGGGGTTTCTCCAGAGGAGAGTGATACATGGGTTCATGGACTGGAACCATCTTTATTGCGTGTGGCTTGATGACATTTCTGGAAAACATAACAACGTCACAATTTTCAAGATGGAAAGGTCTTACCAGGAACCCAGCACAATGGCTAAATTAAAAATATTCATATAGACATTAATATGAACTCGTGTGTATGTACATATCTCTGTATACACATCTGCACAGATGGGTAGATACCCAAATAACTCTAGAAATAAATATCTACATGGGTTAGTATATATACATATACATATTTTTAATTCTGCAAGCTGAGAGATCACAAGAGCAGTGACATCTGATAGAAATGAGCACACCCGGTGGCCAGATTTTGGTTTCTAAGATTCTCTGGCTCAACACCTGTAGCTCAGCGGCTAGGGTGTCAGCCACATATACCAGAGCTGAGGGGTTCGAATCTAGCTGGGCCTGCCAAACAACAATGACAACTACAACCAAAAATAGCTGGATGTTGTGGTGGGCACTTGTAGTCCCAGCTACTTGGGAGGCTGAGGCAAGAGAATCACTTAAGCCAGGGGTTAGAGGTTGCTGTGAGCTATGACGCCACAGCACTCTACCCAGGGCGACAGCTTGAGACTCTGTCTCAAAAAATAAAAAAATAAAAAATAAAGGCTTGGCGCCTGTGGCTCAAGCGGCTCAGATGCCAGCCACATACCCCTGAGCTGGCGGGTTCGAATCCAGCCTGGGCCCGCCAAACAACAATAATGGCTGCAACCAAAAAATAGCCAAGCGTTGAGGCAAGCACCTGTCGTCCCAGCTACTTGGGAGGTGGAGGCAAGACACTCGCTTGAGCCCAGGAGTTAGAGGTTGCTGTGAGCTGTGATGCCACCGTACTCTACCCAGGGCGACAGTTTGAGGCTCTGTCTCAAAAAGAAAATAATAATAATAATAAAAAATATCATTCTCCAATAAAAATAACTAAAGCTTCCTGGAGAAATAGCTGAAGTTAAGTATGGGGCAAATAAAATACAAGATGAGCCCAGAACATCTTATAGTACCAAAAAGCAAGCAAATACTCAAGGAAAAAAAAGGATGGGTCATGTCACATGGACACCAGAGCCAAGCTGGAGGAGTTCCCAATGGTCAAAGCTGTTTGGAAAACAAAATAAATAATGTGGTATTGGAGTATAGCCACAGTGTAAAATAAATATACATGAGTCCATACTTACATAAATAAAATGATCCAGTATATAACAGAGAACGGACAAATCTTTCTTACAGAAGAATTCCAAATAATATAAGTAGTTATGCCCTCCCTCTTGCAGAAGGTCGAGTGTTATTCCTTTCCCTATTCCCCTTTGAATGACTCACTTCCAAATAATGGAAAATGGAAACAGGAAAAATAGTAACTTTACAATAGAAAATGATGGCAAATACAACCTTAACCAAGTAATGGAAATTAATATCAGTAATGAGTAAATCACTCATGCCAATCTTCTGCAAATCCTGTAACCTCAGTCTAGTCATGAGGAAAACGTCATACAAACCCAAATTGAGGGATATTCTACAAAACGCTTAATAATACTTCTCAAACTGTCAGGGATATAAAAACAAAAAATGACTGAGAAACTATCACAGACTAGAGAAGACAAAAGAAACTCATGGATAAAGGCAATGTGGTATCCTGGATCAAAAAAAGTACAAAGTATAAAAACAGGTGAAATCTGAATGAAGTCTGGAGTTTGGTGAATATTAATGTACCAGTATTGGATTTTTTTTTTTTTTTGAGACACTCTCCCTTTGTTGCCCTTGGCAGAGTGTCATGGTGTCACAGCTCACAGCAACCTCAAACTCTTGGGCTTAAGCGATTCTCCTGCCTCAGCCTCCTAAGTAGCTGGGACCACAGGCGCCCACCATGAGGCCTGGCCATTTTTTTTTGTTGCAGTTGTCATTGTTGTTTGGCAGGCCCAGTGGGGGCAAAAGAGGGGGGGTTCCAAACCCGGCAGCCTCGATGCTTGCAGCTGATGCTGTAACCACCGTGCCATGGGTGCCAAGCCTGGATTTTCAGTTTTAAAAAATACATGGTAAGCTACTATGTTAACATAGGGGATAATGTTAACTAGGTGAGAGCTACACAGGAACTGTCTATATGTTTGTTACTTCTCTGTAACTCTTAAATTATTCAAAAAATTAGTAGCTCATCACATAAAATTTCAGAATATTACAAAGAATTTATTGTATAGGCTTCCAGGCAGAAAAAAGGTAAGCCACAGGACTCAAACAATCAGGACTCAAAATGGTATCAGATTGCCCATCAGGAACCCTGAAGCAATTCCCCCACAATCTGAAGGAAATCACAGTCATCTATGTACCTCAGCCTTGACCAGGGCAACATTGTCACCGCATAGGCATCCTACTTACCCATGGAGGTCATCCTGGAGTTCTACATAGGGAAGCCCTGGCTCTGAACTACATTTGCTTCATGATAATAATATAAGTGCTAAGTATTAGTATAATAGAAACACATTATAACTTATTTATTGGGAGTATAATTGTAGGAGTGAAATTAAGTGTTTTTTAGAATGTATCTGTGTGTGCTATGGAACAAGATGTAAAACAAAAAAAAAAGCTTATGTAGGCTGGACATGGTGGCTCACGCCTATAATCCTAGCACTCTGTAGGCCAAGGTAGGTGGATTGCTTGAGCTCACAAGTTTAAGACCAGTCTGAGCAAAAGTGAGAGCCCCGTCTATACTAAAAATAGAAAACTGAGGCAAGAGGATCACTTGAGCCCGATTTGGAGGTTGTTGTGAGCTATGACGCCACAGCACTCTACCCAAGGTGACAGCTTGAGATTCTGTCTAAAAAAAAAAAAAAAAAAAAAAGCTACGGCCAGGCTCTGTGGCTCATGCCTGTAATCCCAGCACTCTGGGAGGCTGAGGCAGGTGGATTGCTTTAGCTCAGGAGTTGAAGACCCAGCCTGAGCAAGAGAGAGACCCTGTCTCTAAAAATAGCTGGGCATTGTGGTACGTGCCTGTAGTCCCAGCTTCTCAGGAGGCTGAAGCAAGAGAATCACTTGAGCCCAAGAGTTTGAGATTGTTGTCCAGGGCAGACTGAGTGAGAGTCTGTCTCAAAAAAAAAAAAAAAAAAGCTTATGTAGTATTATGTAGTAGGGAGTCAGGTAATATTTAAAGCATGAAAAATAGGGCTAGGTGTAGTGGCTGACATCTGTAATCCTGGCACTCTGGGAGGCCAAAGTGGGAGGATTGCTTGTGCTCAGGAATTTGAGACCAGCCTGAGCAAGAGTAAGACCTTGTCGCTACTAAAAATAGACAAATTAGTTGGGCATATGCCTGTAGTCCACCTACTTGGAAGGCTGAGGCAGAAGGATTGCTTTAGCCCAGGAGTTTGAGGTTGCTGTGAGCTATGATGATGCCACTGCCCTCTACCCAAGGAGATGGAATGAGACTGTCTCAAAAAAAAAATTCCTAACACTCTGGCAGGCCAAGGCAGGTGGATAGCCTGAGCTCAGGAGTTTAAGACTAGCCTGAGCAATGGCAAGACCAACTCTACTAAAAATAGAAAAACTGGGGCGGCTCCTGTGGCTCAGCGAGTAGGGCGCCGGCCCCATATACCGAAGGTGGCGGGTTCAAGCCCGGCCTCGCCGAACTGCAAAACAAAAAAATAGCCGGGCACTGTGGCGGGCGCCTGTAGTCCCAGCTACTCGGGAGGCTGAGGCAAGAGAATCGCTTGAGCCCAAGAGCTGGAGGTTGCTGTGAGCAGTGTGACACCACGGCAATCTACAAAGGGTTATAAAGTGAGACACTGTCTCTACAAAAAAAAAAAAAAAAAAATAGAAAAACTGGCTCAGCGCCTGTAGCTCAGTGATTAGGTCGCTGGGCACATACATCATGGCTGGCAGGCTCGAACCCGGCCCCAGCCTGGTAAACAACAAGGTGACAACTATAACAAAAAAATAGCCGGGCATTGTGGTGGGCACCTATAGTCCCAGCTACTTGTGAGGCTGAGGCTAGAGAGTTGCTTAAGCCCAAGAGTTTGAGGTTGCTG
>CAUYON010100045.1:0-21608 GCA_963573935.1 Arctocebus calabarensis
TCACGCTGTCTCCCTGTGTCCCCAAAGGGATGTTTCTGGGCAGATCTCGTCAGCCAGAGATGCCTGAAGTCTTCTCTCCCCAGTCTCACCCAGCCCAGTTGCAAGGAAGCTGTTACTCAGCCACCATCTTGGCTCCTCCTCTAAATGATAATTTTTAAATCATCAAATCTAATGCTCTTAATTTTACTGATAAAGGAGGCCCACTTTGTTTATTTGGGATGCTATATTCCAACCCATCTTAACAAGGTGACACTAGCAAGGTGACATTAGCTGAAGGTGATGTATCTATCCCCTCTCAATTTCTTTGTTCAAGTCTTTCATAGCTGGTCTCTTTTAGATCTGTGTGGCTAGGGCTCTCAGCTGTAACTACATATTAAGATCACCTGGCAAGTTTACTAAACTACTAATGCCTGTGTTCTGTCTCTAGCGATTTGGATTTAATTTCACTGGGGTGGAGCTTAAGAACAGGGATTTTTATAAGCTCCCATTAATGATTCAAACATTGAGAGCCTCTCCCTAAAATGAAGAAAAGAAAAAGGCAACAAAGTCTTCCTTCTATAGCATTTCTTGTCCTTGTTTTCCCCCTAAACCCTGTGTATCTGAGCATAATGCCTTTCACTCAGAGGCATTATATTTTTCTACTTTTAAAGAAGAAAAGGACTTTCCAAAGGTCATTTCCATCCATTATTGCCTAAAACGTGCAGCACTGGGTCCACATTAACCCTTGAGCTCCTTAGAAACTTTCGATAAAGTACTTTTCTGAACAAGCTTTAATGTTTAACTACAGTTCATTACTTTTTCCCCTTCCCTCTATTTATTTTCTTCTTCCTTTTCCAGTATCTTGTGGATGAGAAATTAGAAAGGGGGTTAGCACCTGTGGCTCAAAGGAGGAGGGCACCGGCCCCATATACTGGAGGTGGCGGGTTCAAACCCAGCCCCGGCCAAAAACTGCAAAAAAAGAGAAAAAATTAGAAAGGATTTGTAACAGAGTTCTCCTCCAAAGGCAAGTAAAAGAAAGAGGTGCTAAAATGAGAGACTGAGTGATTTGGTGCAACTCGTGCCACTTAACTAATTCCCGGCAATCAGTTTGTACAGCTCTCATTAGATCCTGCTAGAGCATTATAGTTATTTACATTTTACACTACTAAATTATATGCTGGTTTGGAATAAGAACAACGTATTTTTCTTTGTGTTATTTTTCACACCATTCTTTCTAGTAGGTTCTTAAGTAATACTTAATATGAGGGTGACTTCCTAGCTTTTGTGGTCATAAGTGATAAACAGTTCCTATTTTACTGTAGTAATCACACATTTCAAACATTCAGACCAAGTTTTTCAATCTTCATTGATAGAAATCTAGTTCATCAATACATTGATATCAGGATTCCCTATTTTGTGCCTTTCTTTGTTCTCACAACTCAAGTATCAATATTCTCATTTATGCTCATTTACAGGAAAGGCCTTCTGTTCAACTCCCAAAAAAATTAAAAGTGCATCACTGTATTTTATTTTTAAATATAAATTTTAGAAAATATCAAATGGTACTTTAATGTCTTTTGAGAACCTTTTTCATGTAAGCATTTATTTGATTCCAGCGTCAGGATTTTATCAATAATTTCTTGTGTTAAAAACTGAAGACCAATTGAACTCACTGTATATGGCATACCTACAGCCCTTTTAGAAATACTGTTCAAAAATTGATTCAAAGCACAGGTATTGTATCTCAATTTTAACATTTTATTAAAGAAGCAATGTAAGAACTCTTGACTTATATAGAAATAATTTATAATATATACAAAGATTTACGAAAATAATTATTGCTATCATAGCATCAGTTTCTAGATGGTTCTCATGCTGGTCTAAGGTAACAGGGGAAAGATCATACTCAGAGTCTTATTGGAGGAGGACTTTGGGTAGGTAAGCTTTGGTGATCTCTGCTGCAAGTGCAGAAAAGATGGAGAGGAAGAAACTGTTTGAAAAAGCATTTATGAAATAAAGAAAAAAAGATTTGGTAGCAGAATGGTGATGGGAAGGTGAGAGAGAGAGAGGGGTCAGAGAAGGATTTTAAAGTTCCAATTTAGGTGACTGGATAGTGGTAGCAACTGAAAAAGAGAAAACTAGGGGAAGAGGAACAGTTGAATCTGTGACTCTTATGGGAGCCGCCAGTCAGGAGTAGAAGTCTGGGCTAGAAAATTATCAGCACATAGTTGGTAGGGAAAACCATCCTAGAATGAAATTGTCCAGAGAAAATTTAAAATGCTAAGACAGGGGAGCAAGCCTTGGGCAAAGTGAAAAGGTGAGGGCCAATTGTTAGATTAGGGAAGTACAGGTGTATAGAGAACCAAGCCAGCTGTTTCATGATCACCGAAAGAGGAAAAAGCTTAGGGGAAGGATAGAGTGACTCATAGTGTCAAATGCAGAAGAGGCAGTAATATGATTAGGGTGACAAATATCCACTTAGGAGTGAGAACATTTCAGTTGAATTCGAATGATTTAATTCAGACAGCTCTCGGTTGATATTCAAGTGTGAGGTCATGCAGGGCTGGGACTAAAATGAGGCAAACAAGGAGAATAAAGAACAAAAATGTAAAAAGCACTCACTCCCAGGGTTGTGAAAGTCTTGAGGGAGGAGTAAGCTGTTATTAGACCTAGTAGCCAAATGCTCAGCCAACATCCAGGCTGTGGGGTGAATAGCATTGGGAAGGTCTGAAGGCATACAGATTTTAGAGACTAACTCATGGGTAGCTGTTGCTGTAGGACAAAAAGTCCAAGATCAAGGTTAGATGAACAAAATAATAATTTATCTAGGGCACTAGATCCTAAATCAAGTCTTATGCTATAGTGAGCCACACAAAATGGACAGCATCGGGCTATTTGAGGCCCACAGAATGGCAATTTCATATATTTTGATGTAATAAGTCAAAGTGTGTTTTTTTATTCCCCAGGGCACATGTGGTCTCAGGATCTAAAGAGAGACTACATCGAAAAATAAAGGTTCAGAGGTATTAGCTGTGAAAATGAATGCTCTATAATCAAGAAACAGTTAGGTATTGAGTTTTTATCATGTGAAATACACTTTATGGCATGTTTTCTGCCATTTCTATCTATATTACCCTAGTGTCGTCTTTTCTAACCAGATTGTAAACTCTTCTCGTAGAAGGATATTGCTGGTACTTCTCTTGGATTCCTTCAAAGCACAAGGCCAAATCTGGAACAGTATGTTGAAGGGTGTCAAAATTTGCCACCTCAAAGTATGCCATTTTTCCATAAGGATTATTTTGACCTAAAGGCACTTGGAAAAGAGCAGGTGCAAGAAAAGCATTCTGGTCTCCCCTTTTCTTCCTGAAAGCAGGAGTTAAAACAGGAGAGCAGGCCTTGGGTAGAGTCAAAAGGTGAGTGCCAATTGTTAGCTTAGAGAATTACAGGTGTATAGAGAACTGAGCCAGCTGTTTCATAATCAGCAAAAACGAAAACTCCTTTGGGCGGCACCTGTGGCTCAGTGAGTATGGTGCTGGCCCCATATACTTGCTGGATACCTTTTCCTTGGGGAAGAGAAATCCATGGTTTGTTGCCTTTGCCAATAACAAAAATGTTGGAGAGGCGAGTGGCCAAGCTGTTGCCATTGGCATCTTTCACATGAACTACGTCAAAAGACCCAGGATGTCTTTCCCTGTTGGTGATCACACCAATTCTTCTCAGGTTAGCACCTCCGGTCACCATACACAGGTTACCCGTGTCAAACTTGATGAAATCAGTAATTTTGCCAGTCTCCAAATCAATCTGAATGGTGTCATTCACTTTGATGAGGGGATCGGGATAGCAGATGGTACGAGCATCATGTATCACCAGATGAGGGATTCCTTTTGTGCCCACAAAGATTTTTCTCACTTTGCACAACTTGTACTTGGCCTCTTTGGGTGTAATATGATGAACGACCCTTAGTGTCATAAACCGGACGGAAATTCTCTCCAGTCTTGTCAATGCTGATAACATCCATAAAACCAGCAGGATAGGTTATATCGGTTCTGGCTTTGCCATCAATCTTAATGAAGTGCTGCATGCAAATCTTCTTTACTTCATCTCTTGTCAGGGCATACTTAAGCCTGTTCCTTAGAAAAATGATGAGTGGAAGACACTCTCTCAGCTTGTGGAGACCAGTGGATGGACGAGGAGCAAACACGCCAGTCAACTTATCCAGCATCCAGTGCTTTGGAGCTGCTACTTGCTGCTACTCGCTGCTTCTTGGGACCACGAGCCATGGCTGCAATAGGCACGGAAAGAGCGAGAATCAATTTTTGTTCATGGTGAAAGGTGCGGGTCCAGCTTCAGTCTTCCACAGGTCGCCAGCCAGTTTACCCAGCACCATTTGTTAAACAGAGAATCTTTCCCCCACTGAATATTTTTGATAGGCTTGTTGAAGATCAAATGGTGATAAGTAGCAGGATTCATGTCCTGGTTCTCTATTCTTTTCCATAAATCTACCTCACTGTTTTTGTGCCAATACCACGCTGTTTTGATCACTATAGATTTATAGGATAGCCTGAAGTCTGGTAATATGGTACTTCCTGATTTGTTCTTATTTCTGAGTAATGTATTTGCTATTCAAGGTTTTTTCTGATTCTATATAAAATGAAGTACTATTTTTTTCAAGTTCTTTAAAGTATGACAATGGTGCTTTAATCGGGATTGCATTAAATCTGTAGATTGGTCTGGGTAGTATGGACATTTTAACAATGTTGATTCTTCCCAGCCATGAGCATGGTATGTTTTCCCATTTGTTGACATTTCATTCTCAGAGTTTCACAGTTTTCCTTAATGAGATCTTTCACATCTTTTGTTAGGTAAATTCCGAGATATTTCATCTTCTTCGGTCCTATTGTAAAAGGAATAGAGTCCTTGACTATATTTTTATCTTGACTATTGTTGGCATATATAAAAACTACTGACTTGTAAGTATTGACTTTGTATCCTAAGATGCTGCTGTATTCCTTGATCACTTCTAAGAGTTTTAAAGTTGAGTTCCTGAGATTTTTCAGGTGTAGGATCATATCATCAGCAAAGAGTGAGAGTTTGATATCCTCTGATCCTATGTGGATACCCTTGATCACCTTCTCTTGCCTGATTACAATGGCTAAGACTTCATTACTATTTTGAATAGCAGTGGAGATAGTGGGCATCCTTAGTTTGTTCCTTATCTGAGTGAAAATGTTTTCAATTTTACACCATTCAATATGATATTAGCTATGGGTTTGCTGTTGATGGTTTCTATCAGTTTAAGAAATGTCCCTTCTATGCCTATTTTCTTAAGTGTTCTGATCATGAAAGGATGTTGGATATTATCAAAGGCTTTTTCTGCGTCAATTGAGAGAATCATATGGTCTTTGTTTTTTATTTTATTGATGGGATAGTATTATATTTATAGATTTGCATATGTTGAACCAACCTTTTCACCCTGGAATAAAACCAACTTGATCATGGTGTATAATTTTTTGATGTGTTGAAATCTGTTTGCTAAGATCTTATTGAATATTTTTAAATCAATATTCATTAATGTTATTGATATCTATAATTTTCTTTCTTTGTTGGATCCTTTCCTGGTTTGGGTATCAGGGTGATATTTGCTTCATAGAAAGTGTTGGAACATATTCCTTCTTTTTGTATGCTTTGGAAAACATTATAGAATATAGGTACTAGTTCCTCTTGAAAGGTTTGATAGAATTCGGATGTGAAGCAATCTGGTCCCGTACTTTTCTTTTTTGGGAGATACAATATTTCTGATGCTATTTCAGTGATTGATATAGGTCTATTCAAGATTTCTAATTCTTTCTGGTTGAGTCTAGGAAGGTGGAGTGCTTCCAGGTATTTGTACACTACTTTCAGATTTTTATATTTCTGGGAATAGAGATTTTATAGTAATCATTGAGGATTTTTTGAATTTCTGAAGTGTCTGTTGTTATTTCTCCTTTTTTTCTGATAGATGACATTAGAGGTTTGACTTGTCTATTTCTGGTTAGGTTGGCCAAAGGTTTATCAATTTTGTTAATCTTTTCAAAAACCCAACTTTTTGCTTTGTTAATCTTCTGAATGATTGTTTTGTTTTCAATTTCATTTAATTCTGCCTGAATTTTGGTTATTTCTTTTCTTCTGCTGGGTTTAGGGTTGGAATGTTCTTCCTTTTCATGTTACGTGAGATGATCCATTAGGTTGTTGGTTTCCTCTTTTTCTGTTTTCTTTCTTTCTTTCTTTTTTTTTTTTTTTTAGACAGAGCCTCAAGCTGTCACCCTGGGTAGAGTGCCATGGCATCACAGCTCACAGCAACCTCCAATTCCTGGGCTCAAGTGAGTCTCTTGCCTTTGTATCCCAAGTAGCTGGGACTACAGGCACCTGCCACAACGCCCAACCATTTTTTGGTTGCAGCCGTCATTGTTGTTTGTCGGGCCCGGGCTGGATTCGAACCTGCTAGCTCAGGTGGCTGGCACCTTAGCCCATTGAGCCACAGGCACCGAGCCTCTTTTTCTGTTTTCTTGATGAAGGCTTCCAATGCTATGAATTTCCCTCTTAGGACTGCCTTTGCAGTATCCCACAGGTTTTGATAATTTGTGACTTTGTTATCATTTTTTCCCCCAAATTTGGTGATTTCCTTCTTAATCTTATCTTTGACCCAGCTATCATTCAGCCTAAGATTATTTAATTTGCATTACTTTGTTTGAGTATGAAGATTCCTGTTACTGTTGAGTTCAATTTTTATTCTATGGTGGTCCGAGAAGATACAAGGAATGATTTCTATACTTTTAAATTTGCTGAGGTTGGACCTGTGTCCTATGATATGATCTATTTTGGAGGATGACCTGTGGGCCAATGAGAAAAATGTATATTCAGTTTTATTAGGGTGAAATGTTCTGTAGAGGTCTGTAAAGTCTATTTGTTCTAGGGTCAGGTTTAAGTCTAATATTTCTTTGTTTAGTTTCTTTTTGGAGGATCTATCCAAAACTGTCAAAGGGGTGTTAAAATCTCCAACTATTAGTGCAGGAAGATATCAAGTTGTTGATATCCATTAGGGTCTGCTTTATGAATTGAGTATTCTGGTAGGGTGTATAAGTGTTAATATCGAAATCTCTTCATGTTGGGTGTTTCCCTTGACAAATATGTAGGGATCTTTCTTATCTTTCTTTATCTTTGTTGGCTTAAAGCCAATTGTATCTACTAAGATTGCAACCCCTGCTTTATTCTGTAATAAAGAATATTCAAGTCCATCCCTTTATGGTAAGGTGAGATTCTTGTATACAGCAGATATCTGGTCTGAGTTTATGTATCCAGTCAGCCAGCCTGTGCCTCTTTAGAGGACAATTTAAACCATTCAAATTAATTGAGAGAATTGATAAGCCTGGTTGCATTTTGGGTGTCATGATTTTCGGATGACCAGGGGACATTTTTAATTCTTTCACCACTGTGAAAGTTGAGTTTTGTTCAAAAATTCCTGGGTGGGTTTACTTTGGAGGTAGAGCATTGCACTAGTCATTGTGGAGGATGGGTCTGAGGATGTCTTGGAGAGCTGGTTTAGTTATGGCATATTTCTTTAACATGTCTGTTATTAAAGTATGTGATTTCTCCATCACAAATGAAACTTAGTTTAGCTGGATACAGGATCCTGGACTGGAAGTTGTTTCATTTTAGGAGATTGAAGGTCATTGACCATCTTCTTCTGGCTTGAAACATTTCAGCTGAGAGATCTGCAATCATTTTGATACTTCTTCCTTTGTAGGTGATGCTTTTCTTATGTCTGGCTGCTTGCAGAATTTTCTCCTTCTTTTTAACTTTGGCAGAGTTAATAACAATGGGTCTAGGAGGTGTTCTTTTTGGATTGAGTCTTGCTGGGGTTCTGAAACTGTCTGCTATCTGAAATTCTGTATCTCTAGCAATGCTTGGGAAATTGTCCTTCAAAATCTCTTGGTGTAGAGCATCTGTACCGTTTGGATCATCCTCTTCTCCTTTGGGAATTCCTATAAGATGAATGTTTGATCTTTTGGAGTGATCCCACAACTTTCTCTGGGAATGATCAGTTTTTGCTCTCCATTTTTCTGCCTCTTTGAGTGTTTGGGAACATTCAAAAGCTTTGTCTTCAGTTTCAGAGATCTTTCTTCTGCCTGGTCAACTCTATTACTGAGGGATTCTACTGTATTTTGGAGCTCCTCAACTAATGTTTTTGTTTCCTTGAGCTCTGCTATCTCTTTTCTCATTCTGTCCATATCTTTGGTGACTTGGGCTTTGAATTCATTTATTTCTTCAGACAACTTTAGAACTACTCTTTGGAATTCAATTTCTATCTTTTTTTCCCATTCTGTTTATCTTATTTGCAATCCATATTCTGAATGCGATTTCTGACATTGCTGCCATTTGTCTATGCATGGCATCTTCATTTGTATCTCTTTTGTCATTTCTTAGGGGAGGGGGTTGATGTACTCTGGTTATTTGTGTTGCCAGAGTTCTTCTGTTGGGTCCCCATCATGTTTATTTTCCACCATTTGGTTATCAGAACTGGTAGGGTGAGATTGAATTGGGGTTCCCAGGTAGTAGAGAGAGCACCTTACCAAAGCCCTAGGCTTTATAATTGTGGCTTATCTCCTACAACCTTACAAAGGCCCCTCTCAGAGCTTTTCCCAGAGACTCTGAGGACCTACTAGGTGAGATAGCGCAAGCTAGCTCTGTTTCAATATCAGCCAAGCTCTACCCTATCCTAAGAAACCACAGTATTAGGTTTAAATTTCAACTATGAAAAAATAGAAACAGCTGTGGTGCCCAGCCTCCACCTTTCAGTTCTTTTCTGCTACAGAACTTCAAAGGTCAACCTCAGAATGTCCCCTAGTGGACAGCCTCAGTCAGTGCAAACCCTGCCCAACAGAGAGGGATTCAAGGGTCTCCAACAGCACAATTGGAGCCGGGGATCCACACTCCCGCATACCACACTCAGTCCACACTGTTGTCTGCTTCTCTGCTCACAGGCCCAGTTGGAGCCAGGGACCCCGCCCCTGCCCACAGGTCTCAGTCCACACCCAGCTAGTCTTTGCTTGCCAGACCAGTTGGAGTCAGGGGACCATGCCTCTGCCTGCCAGTCTCAGTTCACTGGCAAGCCTCTGATTGCAGGCACTGTCAGAGTCAGGGCACTGCAGGCCGTCCGCAGGTCTCAGTCCTCACCTGGTAAGTCTCTGCTGCCCAGCCCCACTGGAGATAGGGGACAATGCCCTAGCTCCCAGGTCTTGGTTCATACCCAGCAATCCACTGCTTAAGGGTTGTGTTGGAATCAGGGGGCCGCGCCCTTGCTCTCAGGTCTCAGTCCACACCTAGCAAGCTTCTGCTTACAGGTCTCTGTCTGCCGAACTCAGTCCACATGGGACAACTACTCTTCTGCTGTGGGTGCCATCAGAGCTGGGGGTTCTGCACCCCGTCCTGCCAGACACAGCCCAACCAAGGGTCAACACCACCATTGGTCAGGCATAGGTATAGTCAGGGGACTGGTTCTCCTCCTGGCAAGTGTCCCTTTCTTCCCACACCCTCTTTCTTCCCTGTTAGTCACAGATTCCGTCCTGATGGTTGGTGGTCCACACTATGCCCTGATCTCTCAGGACAAGACCAAACACTCTGTGTTCTGCAGGGGTAAGAACTTCAGACCACCCTATGAGGGGGAAAAGGTGGACTGGGAGTTTGGACTTGTGCAGGAAATATCTGTTCAATTTTATGCCTGGTGGGGTGGTGTCTAGCTTCACAAGTGGGACCTCCCTAGACAAAGAGACCTGGAGTTTACCTGCTGTCTCCAGCGAGGTAAAATAGAGGTCTTTTGTTCCCTGTTCACTCTCAAAGAGCCTATGTGGGCCTCCCACTCAGGGGAGAGGTCTCCTGGCCTCTAATCAATAGGCTTTGTAACTAATTTATTTCCTTGAATGCTCTTCCTTGGAGTTATAGCTTGCCAAACTTCTTTTTTGGCTCAGCTCCCACCTTTGGCTACATAGTGTCCAATTCTGTCCAGTTTTTCTTCCTCTGTCCTGGAGCCTCTGCCGAGGGTTGCCACCAGTCAGCCATCTTCCCAGAATTCCCCCAGTTTTTACTTTTTGTAGGGATGGAACCTCACTATGTTGCTCAGGCTCCTCTTGAACTGAGGTCACAGGCACGAGTCACCACCCCGGCCGTAGGGTAAGTCTTTAACTTATATTTCACCTCCAAGTGACATTATGCCACTTCACGGAGTCTATAGTTTACCTCCATCCTCCCCAGCATCAGTGCTCGGTGCACATTTATAGCTCACATATGCTGTTATTTTTACTTTAAAAGCTAAGCTTTCTTTTCTCTCTTTTTCTAATTGTGGTATAATAAACATGTGTGCGAATGTACTTTGTTCATTTTTTGTCACTTTGCTTTCTGTGCTTTGTATAATTTCTACTGCTATGTCTTTAAATTCATCATGTTTTCTGCTGGTAGGGCACCTTACCAGGAGGCCTCCTCCCTCTTACATAAAATAGCAGGGCCTCTGCCCCCACCCCCTCTCCATAGCACTTAATCCTACTTAACACACACACACTTTGTTTATTAGTTTATTGTCTGCCCCCGCTTTAGATTGTATAGATTGTAAGCTTGTAAAGGCAGGGGATGCTCTGGCCTTATTCTTTGCTCTGTCTCCACGCCTTAAATAGCATTTCACACACAGTAAAGTCTGAACAATCCAGTAATGGTTGAACGAGTGAATAGATGACACAAACTTGGTAGCTCTCTATGGATTTAATGTGATGTCATGGACTTAATTTTCCCATGTTGATTTGTGGGAAAGTTGATCTTTTATATGCCACCATGTAATTGTGGGAAGGCTGTAATAAAAAGCCATTTAAAGAATCATCTGGCACTCATATTTATTTAGTATTTATTAAATAAACACCAGGTATAATGCTAAGTGCTTTTCTTGTAATATAAACCTAACCTTTATATCGAGCTCATGAGGTAGGAGGTGGGTATTATCTCATTTTATAGATGAGGAAACAAAGGCCCAGATGGATTGTCTCTTTCGCCCTAGTTCTCACAGCTGGAATTTCTAACACCAAACCAAACTAGACACCTCTCCTTTTCATTGTAATGTGTAAGAGAAAAAAAAATAGCAGTATAAAAACATCCAAAATGCAGAGGTGTGACTTCAGAAGGCACTGAATTGTTTAATGCAAGAAACCTAAAGTGAACAGTACCCAGACACTGTCTGGGTGCCTTGGGTAACTTCCGTGCCCTCTCTGACACCTGTGAGTAGCTCTTCTTAGCCTCATTTTATAGTCAAGGGTAACATCTAAACCCAAGGGTTCTTTATTGCACTGTGATGTAAAATAATGGCTGAGAAAGTGTGTGTAGGGGAAAATTCTCAGAGAACTTCTATAAAGTAAGCACGAGTTCAGGTTAGCTTTAAGGCAGAAAATAATACTGAAGTTAACATCTAGTTTTCCAATGCTGAACTCAAATCTTTGAGCTTATCATGCACAAAGCATATGGATTTTTGTTTATCTAACAGGAATATTCTATGAATGTTTGATGTAACATTATGCAATGTTAAATCAAGACTAGAGTGTGGATATATTTCTTAGTTTAGTAACAGGATAATCTTTTTCTTCATCATTTAATAGAAAGTTATCAGCACATCTTTCATCAATTCTTTTTTTTTTTTTTGGAGACACAGCCTCAAGCTGTCATCCTGGATAGAGTGCTGTGGCATCGCAGCTCACCGCAACCTCCAACTTCTGGGCTCAAGCGAGTCTCCTGCCTCCGCCTCCCAAGTAGCTGGGACTACAGGCCCCCACCACAACGCCCGGCCATTTTTTGGTTGCAGCCGTCATTGTCGTTTGGCGGGCCAGGGCTGGATTCGAACCGCTAGCTCAGGTGTACGTGGCTGGCGCCTTAGCTCTTTGAGCCACAGGCGCCAAGGCTCATCAATTCTAATGTTGATTCTCTACCTTTTTCTGTGTTTAACAGCATTTATACCTAGAGATTATTCATCAGAGTCATTTGAATTTTTGCTTTGTATTCAGAAAAGGATTTTTTGGTTCTGCTTTCTTACTAATCATATTGTACATATCAGATTAACTATTTGAGGATACTAAAATACATGTGTTTCCTCCCATATTCTGATAAAAGTGCCATAGAATTATCTTTAAAAATTATTTCTGTTTCTTTCCCATACTGTGTGTCAAATCAAATGGCCAGTTTTCAGCCTGGATTATTGTTTAAAAGATGGTTTGCAAGACAAATACTTTTTATTTTTCCTTTTGGATTTTCTCTGTGATCACCACCATATATGTTTAATTGATATTTTCTTTTATGGATTGATTTAAAATTATTAATTGGCTTTACTGAGGTATAATTTACACACATCAAAATTCACCAATTTTTTATTTATTTATTTATTTATTTTTAAATTCACCAATTTTAAGTGCACAATTCAATGAATGTTGACGAATGTGCATGGTTGTTTAACCACTACAATTGTTGCTCCTGAAAGATCGCTTGTGTCCTTTTGCAGCCCTTTCTGGGCTGAGTTTTAGAAGTTTGATGGAGGATTGACTTTCACGTGGGAAAGCCTGGCATGCTCCTTAAGATCACCCGCATCCTTCATCTCCACGCTCCTTGGCAGCCAGTCCTTCTCACCCTTACTTTTAAACTTTTTGTTTGTGTTCCACCAGCTCTTTATTCAGTCCAGATCGATACTGTTTCCATCCATCCGTTTGGTGAAATGTGCCTTTTAATGGAAGACTCATGAGGCCTGATAGAGAGCTTCCTGGGTTTATTGATGTTCCCTGCAACTTTGCAGGAGAGGGAGAGATTTAGGTCAAAATCATTAGACTTTCTCTTCCGTTTGAGATCTCTCTTCTGCCTTCTGGTGCTTTCTTTGCCGCCCATCTTTGGTGTTCTCAGCAAGTATCACTCTTCTCTCTTCCTTCATCTTCACAGGACCTTCTCCCCGTGTGTGTCTGTGTCCAAATTTCTCCTTTTTAATGGACATCAAATGGTTAGGTCTCACCCTAACAGTTATTCATTCATCTTAATTAGCTACATCTGGAGTGCCCATTCCAAATAAGATTACATTCAGAGACTCTGAGGGTTATCTTCAACATATAATTATACTTCAACATACAACTTTTTGGGAGGAGGACAATTTAACCTATGATATTTTTCATCACCAACATGCCTCCCCAAATCAAAAACAGTACAATAATGTGCTTTGCATTTGTATAGGGCCCAGTCAGAAGTAAGGTACAAATTTCTACAGATTCTCAAACTATCTTATGTGTAGTTCCTGTGACCAACCTATTGGAGAGCAGATTCCCAGATGATATCCCCATGGGCTCTGATTCACTGAGTGTGGGTTAAGGCCAGGAATGGTGTTTCTAACGCAATTGATCCCCAATTTGGGGAAATCTTACAGGTTGAGGAGTGGGTTTGCTAATAAAGCCGGTGCTGAGGCACGGCACAGTGCCTCACGCCTGTGATCCTAGCACTCTGGGAGGCTGAGGCAGGTGGATTGCTTGAACTCATGGGTTTGAGACCAGGCTGAACAAAAAGCGAGACCCCCTTTTCTACTAAAAATAGAAAAACTGAGGCAGGAGGAATGCTTGAGCCCAAGAGTTGAAGGTTGCTGTGAGCTATGACACCAGAGCACTCTACCCAGGGCAGGAGGTTGAGACTTTGTCTAAAAAAAAAAAAAAAGGGGTGCCTGTGCTGCTCCCCCTGGAAATGATGAAACCAAGTGCAGTGGAAACTGAACAGAGTATTGAGGGCAGTGAGTGAGAAAATCTCATGTCTGAGTACTGAAGATTTCTTGCTCAGGGAGATTTCTCTGGTACTTACTCAGAAATACATATGGCTTGGAAACATACCATAGTCTGAATTTTAAGCTATACGTGTTTTTTGGGAGGCCACTCCTTTTCCCTACAGGAGTCATCCAAGTATTCCTTCAGTCAGCCCAAGCTTTCTATCCAGAGGAAGCAATCAAAATTCAGCAAGAGGCTCAGCACCTGTGGCTCAAGCAGCTAAGGCGCCAGCCACATACACCTGAGCTGGTGGGTTCGAATCCAGCCTGGGTCTGCCAAACAACAATGGCAGCTGCAACCAAAAAATGGCCGAGCGTTGTGGCAGGTGCCTGTAGTCCCAGCTACTTGGGAGGAGGAGACAAGAGACTCTCACTTGAGCCCAGGAATTGGAGGTTGCTGTGAGCTGCGATGCCATGACTACCCAGGGCGATAGCTTCAGGCTCTGTCTCAAAACAAAAAAAAAATGAACAAACAAAAAAAAATTCAGCAAGTAAGAGTGGCCTCCAAAAGCAGTCGAAGGGGGGCTTTGGGATGCCCCCTGCTCTTTCCTGAGCCTCACCCTCCCTCTTGCACTTTCTCACCTTTCTGGGGGAGGATCTTGACTAACAACTTTTCCTTGATCTTCTCTGTTGAGATGGTTGATTTCCTCTTAAAACACAATCTGTTCAGTTCCTTTTTTTTTCCCTGCCACAGTTCCCTAGGAATTTTCTGAACGAGGTGGCTCACCCCTGTCATCCTAGTACTTTGGGAGGCTGAGGTGGGAGGATCACTTGAGATAAGGATTTCAAGACCAGCCTGAGCAACATAGCAAGACCCTTTTGCACCAAAAATAGAAAAATTAGCTGGGCAGGGTAATGCACACCGGACGTCTCAGCTACTCAGGAGGCTGAGGCAGGAGGATGGCTTGAGCGCAGGAGTTTGAGGTTGTTGTGAGCTGTGATGACACCACTGCTCCACCCTGGGCACAGCTCTGTGAGGAGAGAGCTGAGCTGAGCTTTGTTGTTCTCTATTTTTGTCTTTTCCCCTCTCCAGCACCTGCCCCAGTGCCAAGCACATTTTAAGTGCCCAAAAGGTATTCGTGGAATGAATAAATGAACAAACAACTGCTTATAAAAACACAGTAAAGATAACCATGGAGAGGATATGTCGAGCCTTTAAATCATCTCAGATGAGGTGAGACTGTGTGAAATTCTAAGCACCAGAATCTCCAGGAACAGATTTACATGAGGGACAGGAGAGACTGCACATCCTGACACTGCTCTGTGGGTTTCCTCCCAGCTTCCTCTCGATCATTTTAAAAGAATTCCACATTTCATTTATGTTTATGGACAGGACTTTCCTCACTCAAGGGTGAGAGGAGAGAAACTGTACAATTTAAAGGAACTAGAAATTTTGTTTGTGGCAGACGTGGGTTTGGAACTTGGGGGCTCTCTGGGATCTGGTATGCAGTGGGGTTTGTGGACTGCATGTTGGAGCAGGAAGGACACAGGGAGTGATGGGGCCAGCAAGGAAGTGACAGTCTGAGGGAGATTTCACTGCTGCGCAGCTTTGCTTAGAGTTGAAAATACCTCCCAGAGACAGGAGATTGGTTCTAGCTCTGGGAGATTGACCATCCTACTCTTCAACTTATTGTTAAGGGTATAACAGGAATATCAGGTGCCTTGGGGAGCTCCTGACACCTCTAATTTAGCTCTTCCTGGCATTTCAGAGAGATTCAAGGGTCTTGTGGACCCACCGGTAATTTACTACTACCTGGGCGGGGGGGGGGGGGGGGCGGGGGGGAAGTGTGAGTTTTAAAGCTGCTGTGGAAATCTGTGATTAAAGACTCAGGAAATCCTTGCCTTCCTATGACATCAAATTTTAAAGATCCTAATTTAAGAAATAAAGTTACAGAACAAATTTCCTTATGGGAACTTAATAAAACCACCAGTATTTCTGTGTTATTTTCTGGTCGAGTGGTGCCCCCTGGTGAGTTTCTGCTGCCCTCTTCCAGAATGCTTGTTCCCCAGGTCACACTTCGTGACAAAGAAAGACTGCACCAGCAGGTCTGAGAACTCAGGCCCAGTCTAGTGATGCTGTCTCGATTATCCGCTAAAGAAGGACTGTGCCCCCCGGACACATTGAAACTCCAGGCCTGCATCCCTCATGAGTGTGACGTTATTTGGAAAGGTCTTCAAAAGCCTCTTTGCCGATGTTGTTAAGAAGTTAAGGCAAGGTCCCTTACTCTGATATGACAGGTGTGCCTGCAAGAGGAAAAGAGAGACATACAGAGACAGAACACGGTGTGACAACTGGACAGACACTGGAGTGATGCGTCACACACCGAGGAGTATACGAAGATTGCCGGGAACCAGCACGAACTAGGAGGGCGTGGAGCTGACCTCTCTTGATGCCCCCAGAAGGTTCTAACACTGCTGATACCTTAGCTTAGACTTCCAGCCTTAATAACTGTGATAGAATAAATTTCTAAGCTGCCAAATGTGTGCTATGTTGCAGCCCAAGCAGACTGATAGGAAGAGCCTGGGATTTTGAGTGGGAAGACTTGGTTTGAGTCCCAGCTACCACTGAGTGTCTATGTGACCTTGGACAAATCATTTCAATTTTCCTGATCCTAAGTTTTATTAACTGAAAAATAGGGAAATAGAGCAGTTATTCCTATAGGATGGAGTGTGATTAGGCAGATAAAAGCATTTTGTTCATTCACAATGTTATATTACTGCATAAGGGAAGGAGGGAGGTAGTGGAGTGGAATGCTTAGGAGCTAGACTCTGAAGTCAGTTTGCTTGTGTCTATAAGTGGAAATATTACAAAGGACTTTATATAAAAACTTGATTCTCAAGTAAACCAAAGGCAGTCATGCCCAGGCATCGAGTTGTAGTGAATTAGAGGAACGTGTCAGTTATCTTTGCTCTGTAACAAATTACCCTCAAATGAGGAGCTTAAAATGATAGACATTTATTATTTCCATACAGTATCTGTGGGTCAGGAATCTAGAGATGTTTAATTAAATGCGTATGGCTTGAAGTCTCTTCTCTCTCTTTCTCTCTCTCCCTCCCATTTAAAGGACTTTACTTGGGGTCTTTTATGAGGTTGCAGTCAAGATGTTGGCTACATTTGCAGTTCAGCTGAGGACCCACTTTCAAGATGGGCTATTCACCTAGCTGTTGGTCGGAGGCTGCATTTCTCACCGTGTGTTCCTCTCCACATGTCAGCTTAAATACTTCTTACACCTCCCATCTGTCCGACATAACTTTCCCTTTGGTTGTGGTTTTCAGCCTTTATGGAGTCATAGGCTCACTGAGACCTAATGAAAACTAGGCACCCTTCCTCCAGTAAAGCATACATGCATGTATACATTTACACAGAATGGTCTAGACAGAATTTCAGGAGGTTCCAAGGTTAATTAACTGTCAGGTCCACAGAGAGCTCTGTAAAATAGAAATCTAACTGTGTAATTCCTGTTTAAAATCCTTCCCCTCTTGCGTTGCTCATAGTATAAAAAACTCTCTAGCACCTTATGATCCAGCTCCAAATTGCTTTTAATAACAATAGCTCGTTATCATATTGAACATGTTCCTCAGGCAGGCGCTTTTCATACTCTCTGGTCCTTAGAAAAACCCTGCACGGAGTGGGTTTCAGGATTCCTATTTTGGAGGTAAGGAGCAGCTCAGAGCTGGGGGTCTGGCTAGTCAAGACTGTGTTAGGTGGAGCCTGGATTCTGCTGACATCTGTCCTCCCAGCCAGGCCCCCACCACACTGCTGTGGGCACTCTCCACACTCCAGCTCTGGTGCTTCAGAACTAGCCGTCATTTCCAGACACTTGGTGGTTTTTGCACAGGCAGCTTCCTCTTCCTTAAAGGTCCTTTCCTCCCGTCTCATTGTCCTCCCCCAACCTTGTTCTCTAACCACTCTTCCCTCTTCAAGACTTCTTCCATGAAGCTTTTCATCGACTCCCTGGTCATAGCAAGATGGAGTCTCACTATGAAGTCCAGGTTGGACTTGAACTCCTGGGTTCAAGAGATCCTCCTATCACAGCCTCCTGAGTAGCATGGAGTGGAAGTGTGCACCACCATGCTCAGCCAAGTTCCTGGAAGGGAAGGGTCAGGCATGCCTTTCTGACTCTTTTCTCTTCCCAGGCTTGGTATTGAATGTTTAGTGAGAGTGTATGAATGAATGAATGGCATAAATGTTTACTAGTATGTACATTATTCAGCCTTTGAATAAATGTGGCTGGGATCTAGGGTGTCCTGAGCTTCATCAATTTCTGGGACATCTCTAATCAGCCTTGGGGGTGGCAGTGTGATGCCACACCTGGAAATACGCTGTCATTTTCTGCTCCTTAGCATTTTGGCACTCAAGAGGAGAAGCCACGGCGTTTCTCTGTGTCTGACTTTTGTAGTTCTCTGCGCCACTTTAACAGATAGGAAAACAAAGGCTGTGAGCACGGAAGTGTCTCTATCCAAGGTCCAGGCATCTAATGTCCTGTGGAATGTGGACCAGGAGCCAGGTCCTGGGCTGTGTGTGGAGATCTTTTCCCTAAAGATGTAATGTTGTGTGTGGGAGGAAGTGAGAACACCCTCTGGGGACGCGCAGAGGCTCTACCTGCGTGTTGAAGGGAAAAGCAAACTTTCAACAAACTTCCAGCAGTTGCTCTCTTGTGGTTCCATTTTAATATGAAAAAATATAAATATATGGATGGATACCCTGACAAAATAGCAAAAGGCTCCAAATGCCAACAATTATCTCTGGAAGGTGGGAATTTGAATTATGATTTTCTTTTTTATTTATGTTTTCTAGTTTTTCTATAAGGTGTATGAATTATGTGAGAGATTAAGGAGGTCTTCTGGTTGTCAAAAGGAAAATGGCCTGTGCATAATTTAACTTTGTGACGTTTTTTTCTTGGCAGAGATAAAATCATGCCTGTTTTTCACTTGGCATAGGAAGTGGTTCCTAGAGCAGCAGGGACGAGGTGGCTTCCACATGCACTGTTCTGCTTTGGAGGCCACTTCCACCCGGATTATATTTGTGAACATTCGGTTTGGTGAAATAGTTGTTGTGAATGTTTGTTGTTCAGACATGACATCTTCTGGGAATGTCAGGAAGCCTAGAGGCAGGAGGAAGGTGCAGGGTATTTTCCTAAATGTTTTACTAACCTTTGAATGTGTACAGAAGAGAGGAAAATACCTCAGTTTCTTCCTTGTCATTCACTTGTTGATGGATTTTCCTTTTTTTTTTTTTCAATTGAGAAGGAGCCTCACTTTGTCATCCAATGTAGAGTGCCATGGCGTCACAGCTCACAGCAACCTCAAACTCTTGGGCTCAAGCGATTCTCTTGCCTCAGCCTTCCTAGTTGCTGGGACCACAGGCGCCCACCACAACACCCGGCTATTTTTTTTGTTTGTTTGTTTAGCAGGCCTGGACTGGGTTTGCCGTAACCACTGAGTACGGGAGCCCAGCCAATGGATTTTCTTTTAAAGAAGTCAAATTATGCTGTGTTGTTTATTAAAGAAACAAAACAAAACAACTACCCTAGGGGAACAAAGGTGGGACTATGCTGCCTCATTCCCCTCTGTACTAGCGGCGCCCTTTGGCATCAGTTTCAGAGTTATTCACTCAGTCACACATCCATCCAGCATATCCATCACATGCCCCGCACTTCCAGGGGCTGTCCTGGCATCAGTTTCAGAGTTATTCACTCAGTCACACATCCATCCAGCATATCCTTCACATGCCCCCCACTTCCAGGTGCTGTCCTGGCTGCTGGGGATGTCGTGAAGAAGAGTTCCTGCTCCCACAGAGCAACACTTGCTTGTGGAAGGAGGCAGGGTGTGGTCACGGAACAAACCTGTGGTACGTTGGGGTGCCAAGCACTGTGGGAGAGCCGACGGCGGGGGCGGGCGTGATGGAGAGCTTGGGGGAGGGGTGGGATTCTTCCATAAGGAGACATTTGAGCAGAGCTCTGGAAGGAGGGCAAGGCTGTGGGCACCTGGGGGAGGGAGGAGCCCTCCGGGGGGAGGATACCAGTAGGAGGCACAGGGCCCAGCATGGTGAGTGAGCAAAGAGGTGCAGAGCAGAGCTGTGGTCTCACAGGCTGCCCACCTTCTCCATGGGGTCCACACCCCAGTGTGGCTGTTCACTCCTTCCCTGCAGCGCCTTCCCACCTGCATGTGTACTTGAACTTCCCGGGCTCTGTGTGCTCCGCCAGGGCAGAGCGTGCGGTCTCACCTGCTATACTGGGTGCAGTATGATGCCATTAAGGGATGGGGCACAAGAATCACTCAAAAGAGACACTGTGACTGCTAAATACTCATAGAGGACAAGGCAGAGGGCCAAGACCTAGAGTGGAGCTGTTAGGGGCCATTGTCATGATTCTGAAGGATGATAGAGGCTTGGAAGGGGTGAGGAAGATAGGGGTTGGATTCTGGGAATATTTTGAAGGCAGAATTGACTGGATTTGTTGTTAGATGAGAAGTGTATTTTTCCTAAACTATGGGATAGGATAGACTGTTATCAGAGCAGGCTTGAGGAGTGTTCCAGTCACTTGCTGTTGAGTAACAAACCATCCCACATTTAGTGGCTTAAAATATCAGCAGTCATTTGATTTGCTCACCAGTCTGCAACCTGGGTGGGGCTCAGTGGGACAGTGGCAGGTGGTATTAATGGGGCAACTAAAAGGCTGGCCGGACCCATCTGAGGCTTGTCACTCACAAGTCCAGCTATAGATGCTGGCCATCTGCTGGGCCCGCAGCCGGGCTGTCGGCCAGAACTCGTGAGCCTCTAGTCTCTTCATGTTATTACAGCCCTCACAGCACAGCAGCCTCCCAAGAAAACAAGGGCCTGGTCCTAGCAGCTTGAACACAGAAGAGATTATCACTGTAGTTTTAAAAAATGGTTTAGGGATGTATACACTAAAACTATTTTTTTTTTTATTAAATTATAGCTGCGTACATTAGTGCAATCAATGGGTACAATGTGCTGGTTTCATATACAATCTGAAACGTTTTCATCAAACTGTTTAACATACCTTTCATGGCATTTTCTTAGTTATTGTATGAAGACATTTGTATTCTGTATTTAGTAAGCTTTGCCTGTACCCTTATAAGATGCACCATAGGTGTGGTCCCACCAATTACCCTCCTTCCACCCCAAACTCCCCCCTCCCCTCCCTTCCCTTATTCTTGTGCTATAGTTAGGTTATAGCCATCATATAAAAGCTATAAATTAGCTTCATAGTAGGGCTGAGTACATTGGATACTTTTTCTTCCATTCTTGAGATACTTTGCTAAGAAGAAAATGTTCTAGCTCCATCCATGTAAACACAAAAGAGGTAAAGTCTCCATCTTTCTTTAAGGCTGTATAATATTCCATGGTGTACATGTACCACAATTAATTAATCCATTCGTGGGTTGATGGCTTCTTCCATGACTTAGCAATTATGAATTGGGCTGCAATAAACATTATGGTACAGATGTCTTTGTTGTAGTGTGATTTTTGGTCTTCTGGGTATATACCTAGTAAAGGTTAGGGTCGAATGGCAGGTCTATTTTCAGATCTCTAAGTACTCTCCAAACATCCTTCCAAAAGGAGCGTATTAGTGTGCATTCCCACCAGCAATGTAGAAGTGTTCCCTTTTCTCCACATCCACGCCAGCATCTCTGGTTTTGGGATTTTTGTCATGTGGGCTAATCTTACTGGGGTTAGGTGATATCTCAAAGTAGTTTTGATTTGCATTTCTCTGATGATTAAGGATGGTGAGCATTTTTTCATGTGTCTGTAGGC
>CAUYON010100046.1:0-15540 GCA_963573935.1 Arctocebus calabarensis
TAGTGATCAAGAAAATGCCATGAAGGCTATCTGTAACAGTACGATCAAAACATTTCTGAATGTATATGAATCGTGCCCTATGATTGCACCAATGTACAGAATTATGATTCAATAAAATTATAAAAAAAAAAAAAAAAGGAAGATCTTGGTTACTCTCAAAGTTTTCAGAAATTCGATCCTAAGAGCGATTCAGGGCTATTTTTAAAGCAGGTAGTGTGTGCTGTAGAAAATGTTATTTTATTGTCTATGTTTTAAATGCTACAGCCTCTAGTGCAATTGAATTTATGAACCACAGCAGAGACTCAAATGCAATAACTGTTAACTGGCCTTTAGCTAGAAGTCTTCTGGATGGATACATTATTTCAATATCCAGTGGAAGTTTAACAAAAGAAGAAATCCTGTCTACCACTAAAAGGTATGAAAATTTTGTAAAGGAAATATGTCAAGTGATGGAACAAATTTAGTAATTTATTTTAGAAAGCTATGATAGTGGATAAATATAAATAGAAATTGGAAAATTTTGCAGGCAACTTTTTGGTCTGCAGTGTGATCAGAATATGTACTGTAATAAGTTGGTTTTGCAAATGAATTTAATAATGACCTTGTTTAGGGTATTTTCATGCTTTTATGTCTAAAATTCACCTTCTGGGTTAAACTTTCTCTATGTAGGAAGTTCTGATTTCTAATGAGCCTTTTGTGTTTAAGCGTAGCAAATTATCTCCATGCTGACAATAAAAAAAAGAAACGTACATAAATTTTTTCTGCAGATGGTGTGAGAAAATGGAGTTTTCCAAATGTTTCTGAGCTACATGTTTTAATATGTGACTTTTCTTCAATGTGTAGGACATTCACAGTTAATAGCCTTTCTCCAGGGACTGACTTTGAAATTGGTGTTAGGAGTACCAAGCAGCTAAAGGGAAGCCATCCTACTGTCCTCATGATGAGCACTTGTAAGTTCATTTTGTATTTAATTAACTTTTCATGGGCAAAAAGAACGGAACTATTTTTGTTTAAAGACAATATGTAATTAAAAATGACTATGACATGCTTTACGATATGCTTAAAGAGGAGGAATAGTACATTTACCCGGAGAAAGTCCGAGTTCTCTTCCTGCCCTGTCACTTATTATGTGACCTTAGGCGAAACAATTAAGTTCTCACTTAGCAAATGAGAATAATTATTCTTGTTTGGATAGATGATCTTGTTACTAAGGTCAAATGCAAAACTCTTTTTGAAAAAAGTGCAAACTTCTCTAAAACCCCAAGGAACTATTGTCATGAAATACTCAATGTTTTGTTTTCTAATACTTTGACTATATCTATTAACATTTTATGAAAATAAAAAAGAATCTTGGGGTATGAAGAAAATGGGTATCACTCTCTTTTCTATTGCGTTATTTGTATTCAATTTGCCTCTTCTGACATTTTATCATCACTTTACCTATATACTTTTCTTAAACACATATTTTTCTCAAACAGCTGTTCCAAAGAGCTCTTATACTTATAGGCTACTTCCCATGAAAGTGTGCTTGAGCACCAAGTCCTTACTTATGGGAGGAGGCCTAATTTTAGAAGTTGCAAGGTGAAGGAAAGGAAATTACTTAAAAATTTAGCAGTAGTCTAACCAATTACTTGAAAATAAACTAAAAAAATTAGCGATTATTATCCACCCCCATGGTATTACATGCATAAGTCACTGCGTTGAAATTTTCTACAGGCTACTCAAAATGTAGGGTGAGGCTGAGGGGTATTTATAATTCACAATTAAAGATTAATTGAAGTTCAAATGACACTCTGCTGCCTCTCATAAAAACCATTCTGCCAAATATCCTAAATAGATGAGAAAAAGTTTCATTTTTTAAAGTGATGGCTCATGGTTTTATATTAGTGAAAGCCTAGTTGCTACTTAGATGTGGGCTGTGTCATTCTGACTGTCACTGTCGTCACCAATCTCATCATTGTATCATTACATTCAATGCATAGTATCAAGAGTCTCTGTCAAGCGCTCTACGAAGCATTTTTTCTCAGCTTTATATCACTTAACTCCTACTGACAACCTTTATTCTCACAATCATAACGAGATGCATATTTTTACATGTTCTACAAATGAGGATTCTAGGCCTGGAGAATTTCAATAGCTTATGCAAGATGACATAGAAATTTGAACTCACATTTCCCCGACATTGAATTCTGACCTTGTAACCATTCTGCTTCAATGGGAAGTCCCCTATGTTATACGAAAGACTAACTTTTTTGACTTGTGTTTTCTCCAATAAGGTAGGCAATTTTTTTCATCCTTCCCATTTATAATGTGTCTTTTTTCTTCTCTTGTATATTAGTGACTTTTTTTTTTGTCTTTTTGTACCTTCTTTTCTTTGAAAGCTGTCTTAAATACATTTGGAAGTAGGTGAAATATTAATAAATGTACAAAGTAGAGCTAAAATACGTTGTAGGAATTATGAATTAATTCCAGTTGGAAGGGAATGTACATCTCAGAAAATTAGAATATGTGTGAATCAGTTTCACAGGTTTACCACTGAGTTGAATTCCAATAAACTTAAATTCTTATGTAAGTAGAGGGAAATACTCCGTGTAAAATTTGAATTTTAGAGTTGGAATTAGTCTAATAAAATATTATATTTCTTAGTTAAGGAAAACAATATTTTAATTCAAAATATGAGTTTAAAATAAAGACACGTTACTATTTTGAAAAATAATTTTCTGAAACCTTAGACAAAATGGTTAAAAAGAAAAGGGGTTTGTGAACTTAAGGAAGGAGCATGTGTCCTTTACCGTATGCAGTGTATAAAATTGTGAATAAACAATCCTAATTGTACGAACTTCACATAGAATTCTACAGTGACACAAACAAATTTGAAAGTCTATAGTTCATATAATTTTATTGTTGGATGAAGTTTCCTAGAAAATTATTTTTTCCCTTTCACTGCAGAGATGGAGAGACTGAATTTAGGGTAAACTATACACAAGGTCGCACAGTGCTAAAATTGACTAGAGAAACCTAGCTCGCCCGTCTCCTACCTGTGTCTTCAAAGTCCAGGTTTTCAGTTCAGTCGGCATAGTGGTAGACGTGTCTTTTTTTTAAGCTATTGCTCCATTGTCTTATTTCATGGCTCTCCATCCAGACCCACCATCAGATTTGCTAATTTTGGAGCAAGAAGAAAACAGGAAACCTTTGTCTTGGAAAGTACCACAAGGAGGCTTTGGAAAATTGCAGGTAAGGGGTAAAACTGCCCTCATGACATCTTGATGTTTGCAGAGGTCTTTACCCCTTTCTGGCCTTCATTTTACATTAATGGTTTTAGAAGTTACCACTCCTTTAATATAAGATTTCCTCCCAAGTAGTTTTTAAATTTACTTCTTTGAAAGCACAGAGTTGTCAGGGGAGGTATTCGAATATGTGGAAGAGCTGGTACTTGACTTTCAAGGAGTTCAGTGCAGATAAACATGGACATGAAGGGTTGGAAAAGGAAGCGGGTGGTGGTGCTGGAGAAGAACGCATCTGTGGCGGCACCTGCCAGGACAAAAACTCCACAAGTGAAAGCAGGAGTCAGAGGCTCCTTTTCTGACTCATCCTGGAGATTTAGTTGGGTGGATGGAGACTTTTAGCCCAGGTAGCAGGACAGTACGATGCACAGAGGGACCATCTTCCAACTGTGTCTTACAAAGGTAAACATGCACATTTGCACTGCTTTTTGTTGTTAATAATGCAACCTGACATCACATGAGGACAAATGGTGCCCACCCTACATCTTACGCTTTACAAAATAATGTGCTTCTAGTTCAGCCCTGTTGGTTTGTATTTTATGAGGGCAAACATGGTAGGAGATGGTAACTTTAGTTGTAAATGATTGAAAACAACATGTAATTGTCTAAATAATAAAGAAAAAAATATATTAATACAAGAGTGCCTCATGGACACCCAGAGGAAGGATACAGCTGGACGTTGGGAAGAACTAGAATCAAACTCCTTCTCTTTGAGGCCACTGAGAACCCAGGCATAATATTCTTTTGGTCTTTTATTTTTCTGAAGACAAGCTTGTCCTGCTCAGCAATTCACGTGGCAAGTAGAAGAGTGCCACATAAAATTTCTGAGCATAAATAATTAGCAGCCACCGAGAACATCACTTTCTCCCTGGATTCCCAAAGAAGAGAATGATTATTCCAGGTTGCAATGCCATCCAATCTAGATTCATTCAAGCACGAATAAGTGGAAACTGTCTTTAAAAAATAAATTCTCTAGTCACCAAGTATTGTCAGCTCCACAACTAGATATGACACTCTGTTTCTTAGGGTCCCCCGAAGAGCTAACTAACAGAAAGTTCTCTACCAACGTTAAATAGTAAAATAAGGGGGTCTATGTGTGATGTAAGATAATTAAGTCTACACCAAAAAGACCATAAGGATTCGCATATCTTACATTTTCCCAAGATTAACATTTATTAACTTCAACAAATTTTGTTTTCTTTTTCAGAAGAAATAATTAAGTGATATACTATACTTACAATATTCTGGCAATAAAATTTTACAAAATGGAGATTCTTGTTTTGTTTGGCTTTCTGGAAGTTCGAAAGATAAGGAACATTTATTAGTATGGACAAACTATGAAGCTAATTTAAATACCAAATATTTGTTCTAGTTAGTAATTCTCCAAAATTATTAGCTTGCTGGCTTTCTTTTCATGAACACTGGGTATACAAAGAGATTTATAGCCTTTAAAAGAATCTCAGAACTGTAATGGCACTGGAGGTATAATCTGTTCCAAGCATGAAAATAAACATTAGCTTACATATTTAAGACCTAAAAGAATTCAGTATGAATTTTTTAAAAAATCAAGTATTAACATAGAATATTTGTGGAAGTTCACTGTTCTCTTTCTTATGTCTTCCAGCTGTTTTTTATGAACTCTGATTATATTTTTATTATAGATAGATCAGTGCTGTCCAGAGAAATGCAGAATGAAATAAATAACAAATGGGAGGCGTACGTGGAATTTTAAGTTTTCTAGTAGAAACATTAAAAAAGTTAAAATGGTTTTAGCAATTTTATGTGCTCCAGTATATTCAACATACTAACATGTAACCAATATAAAAGTTATTAATGAGATATTTTACATTTTTTTTGTACTAATTCTTCAGAGTCTGGGATCTGTTTTATACTGAATGTACCTTATTCAGACTAAACACACATGAAATACTTAACAGATGCGTGTGGCAAGCAGCTGCCGTATTGGACAACACAGAGAGAACTATTGTCATCTGGATTTCATGATAAAGTGGAAGAATTACAACAATTGGCCCATCAATGTCCAGCTCAAATCTGTTTTCTGTGAAACCTCTCTGAGCACAGCAGCACAGAATGGCATTTTCTTGCACAGAGCTTTATGAAACATCCCTTTAACTTTTTCTGTGTTACTTTACATATGACATCTTTTACTTTTATTATTGATGGACAAGTGCTTTTTATATATATTTTTCTTTCTTTTGCAGTTTTTGGCTGGGGCTGGGTTTGAACCCACCACCTCCGGCATATGGGGCCGGCGCTCTGCTCCTCTGAGCCATAGGTGCTACATCCTTATAAAATTTCCTTGAGGAGCCTATTAGTTCTCCTTAGGGGCAGAGTTCCAAAGTTACTGTGACCCGACTAAAGCGCCCTTCTTTCTACTTGGGCGCAGTTTCTTCCTTCCAGCCTGCCTGTGCTGGTATTCTAATGCTATGCACCTTTGATATACATGTGTATGCTGTAAGTTTACAAGGTATGGTAGGCAGGATGGTGTCATGGAAGTATCATGGCCCTGGAATTACTTGACTTCAATTCTGACTTTTCTCCCAACAAGTTTTTAATGCTCTTTTGCTCCATTTTTTCATCTGTCAAATGAAGATCTTTGTTATAATTCTATAGACTTGTTGCAAGAATTGAGTGTAATAATGTGTTTGGCAAATGCTCTGACATGTAAGTTCCTTGAGGACAGATGTTTTGTCTTCTTCAGTAACTTTTGTTCTCTTCCTGAGATAATGTTTTGGTGAATTGAATGATGATCAATTTTCCTTTTTTTGTAGTTTTTGTGTTTCACATTGCATAACTAAGAAGCTTCATTTTCTTACGATTTCTTTCTTACCATCTCCTTTGCCACATAGCAATCGGGGGCTCTTCCTTAAAAATCAAACAAATCATGCCATTCTTGTACTTAAAATTTCTCATCAAGGAATTACCTGTCCCTTGAGATCCCACCGCTGCTCCTCTCGAGACCCTTCCATGTCGAGAAACTGTTCCCAGGAACTCGCTCAGCTGCCTTAGCTCTCCCCTCCCCCATCCCTCACTCTATTGTCTATTCAGCACTTCTGACTTAAACAGATTCTGAACGTGTTCACTTTCTCCATTTCCTCGCCATCCCTCAGATCCTAGTCACTAAGGGTAGCAGTCTAGATGATGGATGACAATATTTCTCTTCCTGTTTTCTGTTTCCTTTCTTGATTTCCTTTTTTTTTTTTTTTAAATTTCAGGTTAATATAAAGATACATATGGATAGGTTGCATTGTCTGCATTTGTTAGGTAAAGTCCAAGTTGTAGTTCAGTCCTGCACGCAGGAGGTGTGCCAGGTATCCCTGCATTGCACCTGATGGGTGGGAGCTTACCAAACTTATCCCCCACCCTCCTTAAATTTAATTGTTTTTCTGTCATGTGGACCCGTAGTTGTTCATCTACTATTTTTGTATTGGTGTTGAATACATTGGATGCTTGCTTTTCCATTCTTATGACACTTTACATAGGAGGATGTTCTCCAAATTCTTCTAGGTAAATACAAAAGATGTGAAGTCTCCTGTTTTGGCTGAATAATATTTCAGGGTATATACATACCACCATTTATTAATCCATTCATAGGGTGATGGGCACCTGGGTTGTTTCCACACCATGCTGATTGTGAATGGAGCTGTGATAAACACTCTAATGCAAATGTCCTTATGGTAAGATCACTTTTTTTCTTTTGGGTAGAGGGTGAGTAATCGGAATGTGGGATCAAATGGAAGGTCTGCTTTTAGCCCTTTGAAGATTCTTCATACTTCTTTCTAAAAAGGCTGTACTAGTTTGCAATCCCCCGCAACAATCTCTGCACCCATGTCAGCATCTGCAGCTTGGAGACTGTGATGAGGTCTGTGCTCATTGGGGTTGGCTGGTATTTCAGGGTGGTTTTGATTTGCATTGTTCTGATGATTAGGGACGATGGGTATTTTTTCATGTATACATCTGTCATTCGATTGTCTTCTTGGGAGAAGGTTCTTGGATCAGGCGTTCAAATGCCTGATTGTTTTCTTTACAATTCACATAACATTTTTACAACTTTAACATCCTCCACTGGATTTTCTTGCTCTTCAAATAAAATCCATGCGTCTCCAGGACCTCATGTGACTGGGTCTTTCTCTGAGTATCCTGTCCAGTCAGTTACTGTGCTGGAGCCGTATTCGTCTCTCTTTCTGTGCCTTAAACCTGCTAAGCCTGTCCCCACTACAGGATTGATACTTGATTTTCTCTTTACATAGGCATCTTGCCTGCAGGTTTTTTTTTTTCTAATTTCCCCCTTTTTGGTTGGCTTTTTTTTTTTAATCATTGAGTTCTCAGCTCAAATGTCATCTTGTATCCTTCCCTGATTACTAAATCTGATTAAAACCCTCTATAATAGTCTGTGCTGTAGCTGAATAATCTCAGTCATTTCCTTGCTTGGTGCCACCCCTGGAATGTAACTTCCCTATAATCAGAAGCCTTTTCTGTTTTGTTTACCACACTATCCCTATTGTGTAATATAATGCATGCCCTTTAATAGACATTAAATAAATATTTGATGAATAAATGCAACTTTACATTCCCAGTGTTTCCATATACGCTTTTGGGGATGATTATGGAGAGAAGATATCAATTCTAAATATACTTAGCAAGAAAGGGTGGAATTTAACATGACCTTTTAATAACAAGTAGGATTCAAACTCATGGAAATGAGGAGAGGATATTTTACACTGGCAACGTCACAGAGTCAGGAATGACTATTCTAATTTCATTTGTAAATGTCATTCAATGATAGGACATCCTGAATAATAAATCATCCATGAAAACCTTCATTATTTCTACAATGATTCCTTTCATTCCTATGTTCATTGTAGGTATTTTGTAGTGAAAAGTCTCAGCATTTGTAACAGTCATAGTAAAATATCTACATTTCTTACTCTTATCTGTCTGTCCTTTTTCAAGGAAAATGACAAATGATCTTTCATGGAATTGTAAGTGAGGCCATACAATTATTTGTTGTTGGATAGATAACCATATAATGACTTTTTATTATATCTATATGAACATGTTTCTTTTAGAGGCTATTATTAAGTGAAGCTAATTTTAAGGAAGTATATAAACATTTAGGATTCTAATTCTGATTATTGACTGCAGTTTATCACTAACAGTTATCTGAGTCTTTCTCAACCAATGAGATTATTTGTTAAATTTTAATGAATTAGGCAACAGTATCCTGGTTGCCTAGCAAAGTGCACTTGTATAATTGGGATCATTTCTCTGTTCATTTAAAATTAATCATCCCAGGCCTCCAAATTATGCTTTGAAAGTGGAAATAAAACACAAATTATGTTTCTATGAGACATATGCACTCTGATACATTTTGGAAGGGATTATCCCCTGTGTTTTGAATTGCATTGAAGAAAATTAGTTACATAATGTTATTATTAGATCACCACAGACAATTTCCTTTCCTTCCACCATCTATTCACACGACTATGCCTGCTCTTAGCACTCCATTAAGGTTGTATTCTTCTACTATTCATGGTATTTTTTCCTGCCATCCTTTCCCACACCTGAATTCTCAGCATTCTGCTCTGTCTTCTTATCTGGTCATGTGATGCACAAGCAAGGTTGTTTTCAGTGGCAGCTTATGAATCAATAAGCAGTGATACGCTTCTAGATCTTCCGATTACCTCCCTTGGGTAACAAAGCACATTTCCCATGAGACAGTGATAGATTTGTGTGTGTAGGAAATTTGTCTGATTTCTATTCCATAACTTGTTTTTTAAACCCTAATTAAGTTAATAATTTCTAAAATTGGTGCAATTCCTTTTATTTAGACATAATCTTCCTGTTATACAAGCATGAAATATGAAGTGAAGGAGAATAAAAGTTTTTGTAAGTAGCCTTTAATGGATTTAAAATCTCTAGGGTATCGAAACTATCAGATTACTCCACTGAAAATTTCTGAAGACATTGCCCCTTCTCAATGCTTTAATGATAAACTTGACCTAGGTTACGATTTTATTATTATATTTTATTACAATTTATTATTCATTCGTTTATCTAACAAAAAATTTGGAATGGCTTGTCTATTCTAGGTATGTATTATTGCAGTTTTCTCTCTTGTTGACTTTTACTACTCCACTAAGTACACTGATTGGCTTTCGATGACATCTGTTTAACGGTTCTCCAAACACTGGCTTTCTCTCCAGGCACATATGTATAAGAGTTCTCTGGAGGTCTCTGGGGCTTCTGTTCAACTGTCCACAACCTTGACATGACAGACCCAGCTTGAGCAGCTCAACCTTTTCGATTCCTCCCAGCTCTCTCTTTTTTTCTGTCATTGTATCTTACTGCTTTTTGCTTCCAGAGTCTCCTTCCACAGAGGCCGGCCCTCTTGGGTAAAGTCCTTGGCAAGATGATTCAAGCCTGACAACTCTGTGTTTATGCTTGACCCATGGGAGACTGTGGCATTTTTGTCAGGCAAAAGTAGTTTTGTGAATTATGTGCAGTGGTGCAATCACAGCTCGCTGCAGTCTTGAACTCCTGGGCATAAGCAATCCTTCCACCTCAGCCTAATGAAATACCATAAAATAAAGTCTTTGTTTTATAGTTTGATAACACTTGAAAGTATTTTGGCTCAGCACAATGTAGGTATTTAAAAACATAAAGCCTGATAATTAAGGAATAATGATCGTGATAACAATATCAATAAAAGAACTAAAGGAAGTGAACTTCTAAGTATTTGTTTGGAGTTTTAAAAATAGTATTTTCAGTGTTCACCACCACCCCTGGCTAATTTTAAAATGTTGTATGAGTGGAGTCTCACTATCTTGCCTAGCGTGGTCTTGAACTCCTGGTCTCAAGTGATTTTCCTGCCTTGGGCTCCCTAAGGGCTGGGTGTGAGCCACTGTGCCCAGCTTGTTTCTGTTTTTAATTTCCTTTTTTAGCACTTAACAGGCATTAGGGAGCGATCAGGAAGTCTGCTGCCTAAGGACATGCCCGGTCCCATTCACCCTCAGTTTATGGTAATGATTCCCATGGTACCTTCCTCATTTAACTAGGGTGGGAGTGTGGGCTGAAGCAGGCTTTTGTTCGTCCCTGGAACCGCCAGGGAAAAGCCATGACATTCCACCCTAAGCCATAACCTTGGGACTCCATCACTTCTTGCTTTCATCTCCTTTTTAGTGTTCTGCTTACATGGCTTTGGGAGAGTAGGTAGTTGGCACTGTCCCTAGTGTTAACTGCCTCCAAAATGCGTTTTTACATAACATTGCAGAACAAGTCTTACTTATTAGTTATTGTATCTATTATACACATATACACATAAAAATCAGTGGGTGCATACATGTAGACACATGAAATGTGTTATAAAACAGTTTGAGACTATTCGTCTGTTACATAGTAGTCCATCCACTACGCTTATTATCATATGAACTTCACTAAGTTACTCAGTCTCAGTTAGCCCCCATTTGCTCCTTGGTGAAGATGGGGAAGGATCACGACCCTGACCTTGAGGTAGTAAATACGATTAATAATAGTGTTGGCACTAAGTTAATCCTTTTTAAATTACATAAAGCATAACATTATCTTTGTCTTTCTCTAGATATCCTATTGTATGGCATCCAGAACAAAAAAACTATTTAAAATAATTGTTGATGGCAACGAAGCCAAAATAAAAATTTTGACTACAGGTGTGAGCTATGTCTTTCAAATGAAGACAGTTAGAGGCAAAGATTGCAGTGTGTCTGTGATGAAGAAAGTGACGACAAGTAAGGAAATACCATAAAATAAAGTCTTTGTTTGATAGTTTGATAACACTTGAAAGTATTTTGGCTCAGCACAATGTGGGTATTTAAAAACGTAAAGCCTGATAATTAAGGAATAATGATCGTGATAACAATATCCATAAAAGAACTAAAGGAAGTGAACTTCTAAGTAAGTATTTGTGTGGAGTTTTCAAAATAGTCTGAAACCCAATGTATACATATATCTGTGTATGTTCATATGGTATGTATCACAGACATGGAATATATGTACATGTAGGCATAGATGTATGTGATGTCCTAATAATAATAACACAATTCATTTAGGACTGAGCTGGTGATTGGTAAGCAGAGTTTCTGTCTTCATTTTCCTGAATTTTTTGAATTCACAGTAAATTGATTTCATAATATTTTGGGTTGGAGTAATGTATTAGTAAGAGTATTAGGTATCTATAGTCTTGGGGAAAGTCTGTGAGAACCTGTCTCCGTGGAGACTACGTGGTAATGCAAGTAGCAGTGTTAGTTTCGTTGATGAGTGAATTAAAGATGCAGCAATGTAGGAATGCTAAAAATGTGGATGTAACCTAGGGATTACATTTTGAAGTGCTGTTTGTCCTGGCCCTTGCTCCATTCCTTACTCTCCTTCAGCTACATTATCTATTCATCTTACTGAGTGGTAGGTAACACAACCATGATTCTACCATTGAATGGCATTTAGGACTATAAAAATTTGGAAATCACAAACCTAAAGAAATGACTTTCTTAGGAGTGATTTATCATTCATTAAGGGAAAATATTGGGGGACTTAAAGGATATTGTTGTGTTGCTTAAATTAATACCCATAAGTAATGACCTATCCTTCTGTTTGCAGAGTTCAACATGTAGGATGGTGTACATGAGTAAATTCAAGGATTATTAACATTGATGTTTAAATTTTATTATTCACGTTTGCTTTATTTTAAATACATGTGACATTTCTACTCATGCATAATTTGCCTTTCCAATAGAACCATCTAGGATTTCTACCTTAACCTTAGAAGCCATGAATATTTCTGCAAATTTAATGTGGAATCGAACAGAGACCAACTTCACTCATTACAAGATTTATATATCAAACAGAACATTTGCACAAGAATATCTTATTTGGGGAATGATGACGAAGCACACAGTTACAAATCTTTCTCCTGGTGGAATATATAACATTACGGTACCTAGAACAAAAGGCAATGTTCAAAGATCTGATACATTTATCAGGGTTGTTGTAGGTATGCAAAGTTGTTTTGATGTTTTAAATATTCACATTTATACTGCATAATGTATTATTTAAGATAACATTTCAATAATGGTTTTTGAAATTCGAAAACTTACAGTCTGCAGATTACTTCAGAAGCTAAAAATGCTGGAATATTCTGAGGAGTTTTGGGATAATCTGTGAAATGGAAATTGGAGGAAATGTTATCTGACATATGGTGCTCAATAAATGTCATTTTAGTTTCTTAATATGCTATTGCCACTGTTACAAATTATCACAAGATAACAGCTTAAACCAACTCATATTTATTACCACATTGTTCTATAAGACTTAAGTCCACCCTAGTTTTCTCTGGTTGAATCAAGGTATTGGCAGGGCTGTGTTCCTTTCTGTCAGTCTGGGAGAGAATCTGTTTCCTTGCTCATACAAGTCATTTGAAGATTTAGTTCCTTGTGTTGTAGAACTGAGGTCATCATTCCCATGTTGGCCATCAGCAGTTGTTCCTAGCTTCTGGATGGCGCCTCATTCCCGGACCTGTGATGCTCTTCCCACATCTTCAATGTCACTCATGCTTCAATCTCCTGTGCCTTTCCCCATTATTGGACTCCTCTGCCTGCCTTTCCCTCTTTTAAGGGCCTGTATGATTAGATTGGGTTTATCTGGATAATTCAGGTTGATCTCTCTGTTTAATAGTTCATGTTCTTAATTTCATCTGCAAAGTCCTTTTCACCATGTAACATGACATTCACAGGTTCCAGGGTGTAGCCTGTGGGAATCTTTGGAGGCTCATTATTCTGTCTACCTTACACACTATTATTCTTGCAACTGTGATAGTGTGTGATAATGGAAAATAGGGAATGAGTTTAGACCTTGGGATTTGATGCTTGTTACCTAAGTACTGTTAGCCACGTTACCTCATTCTTTGGGCATCAAGTTGTGAGAAATTGGAATTAGATGACCTCTGATTTCCTACTGTTTCTTTTCCTTTCTTTTTTATTTTTTTTAAGACAGAGTCTCACTCTTTCACTCTGTTAGAGTGCCATGGCACTGTAGCTCTCAGCAACCTCAAACTCTTGGGCTTGTGCTATCCTCTTGCCTCAGCATCCTAAATAGTTGGGACTAGAGGCACCTGCCACAATGCCTGCCTAATTTTGTTTTATATTTTTAGTAAAGACAGGGTCACTCTTGCTCAGACTGGTCTTGAACTTCTGAGTTCAGATGATCCACCCACCTCGGCCTCCTAACGTGCTAGCATTACAGGCCTGAGCTACTGTGTCTGCCCTGTATTTAAAATTTTGGTGCTCCTTTGGACATATCCTGTTATGAGCCAGGATTTTCCAAAAAGCTCCCTATGTAGCCGTGTTGTTGCATTTTGAATTCCTCTTTTTCAAAGTCTCAGGTACGACGGTGTGTAACAGGATTTGTTGTGGAGGTCTTTCCACCTTCATGTGTGACAAGGTTTGTTGTGGAGTTCTTCCCACTCCACGTGTGACAGGGTTTGTTATGGAGGTCTTCCCACCTCCGTGTGTGACAGGATTTGTTGTGGAGGTCTTCCCACCTCAGTGTGTGACAGGGTTTTTTGTGGGGGTCTTCCCACCTCAGTGTGTGACAGGGTTTGTTATGGAGGTCTTCTCACCTCTGTGTGTGACAGGGTTTGTTGTGGAGGTCTTCCCACCTCCGTGTGTGAGAGGGTTTGTTGTGGAGGTTTTCCAACCTCAGTGTATGTCAGGGTTTGTTGTGGGGGTCTTCCCACCTCCATGTCTGACAGGGTTTCTTGGAGGTCTTCCCCAGTCTTTCAATGGTCTTTTAATCCATTTCCTTTATAAACACTGACCATGGGATCATATTTCTGTTATTTCTTAGCTTCTCAAAATGCAGTTTAGATAAAATCCACTGATTGGCAAGGGGAGAAATTAAGAGATGTTGTAGTGCTCTATGGTGCCATACATAGCTATGAACAGTATGTGACTCCTGGACCTTGAAATTTTCCCGGTCCAGATTCAGAGGTGCCACAAATGTAATATATAGTTAGGATTGAAGAGACTAATCAATTTCACTCTCTTGATAATTTTTATAGTAATTATATATAAAATGCTTTTGATATATTATGTTAAATAAAATTTATTGTCAAAATTAATTTTAAATATTTAGTTTTAAACCTAAATATTTAGGTTCCTTCAAAATTTATACTTAGATAGGGTGGACATACTCAATTTACTATGTTAAGCTATTTTAAATTGCACAAAGCTTTGTGTCCACCTATATGTGTTGCTCACGTTACAGATTTATTGGGCAGCGGTGCTTTAGAGAATCAGAAGATATATTAGCATTTTTAAGGCTTTAAAATATCCTACAACCAAGAAAAGCTATTTAAATTTAAAAGGACTTATTTGGCAAAGTAGTTTGGTCACAGAACATCTAATAATCTCTAACAATAGAGGGTACTCACGGTTAATTTTTAGGAAATTACAGTATAGAATAAACATCTACTAAGACTAGAATTTGCTAGCCTTAATTAAATTAAATTGATGGTATGATTCTTTTTATTTTTCT
Organism: Arctocebus calabarensis; assembly: GCA_963573935.1. Lineage (NCBI taxonomy): Eukaryota > Metazoa > Chordata > Mammalia > Primates > Lorisidae > Arctocebus > Arctocebus calabarensis. Next base: position 14,871 of record CAUYON010100046.1, read on the forward strand.
TAAAACTTCAAACATTTATACTTCATTATGTGATTTTTATTGGTTAATATTCAATGGAGAGCAGTGTTTCTGCTCTACATTTTCCTACTTTCTGAAAGATCAAATTCCATGGTGAGAAAATCACATATTTATTATACAGTCTATTTTCAGGTAATTGAATCTTCCAGCCCATAACCAGAAAGCCAAACTAGTCCATGACGATTTTCATTGTTCCATCTCTACCTTTTTCTGAAGGCAAGCCTCCCTCCTCCCTGCCCAGACTACCACAATTTCCTATTTAATTTGTTTCCCTACTGCCATTTTTAGCTCTCTCTAATTTACAAACATATTTCAGGGTGATATATTTTTTTTTATAATTTTATTGAATCATAATTGTGTACATTGGTGCAATCATAGGGCACAATGTGCTTCATATACAATCAGAAATATTTTGATCGTACTGTTACAGATAGCCTTCATGGCATTTTCTTGATCACTTTATAAAGACATTGATACTCTACCTTTAATAAGTTTCACCAGTACCCTGCTAAGATGCACCGTAGGTGTGTTCCCAGTAATTGCCCTCCCTCCACCCATCTTCCCCCCTCCTCTCCCCTCCCTTTCCCCTTTCCCTGTATTCTTGTGCTATAATTGGGTTTTAGCCTTCATATGAAAGCTATAAATTAGATTC